>APFE031744722.1:84234-133700 GCA_000404065.3 Pinus taeda | reverse complement strand
TTTTATTAATTAGTATCTATTTATTTTATTAATAATTCTTATTTTAATCATGTTTTTCATACATTTTAACCTGAAAGGGTGAATGAATGGAATTATGAGGGAACATGGATGGAATTATGAGAGGAAGAGTGGCACACCTCTCGTCCTCTTCTAGAGTTGAGCCAAAATACAAGTGGCATGTGGTACGCATACACATAACATGGATGTTTCGTGATGGATGGTGTTACTTTTTTATGTGCGAGGGCAGGTGAATTCATGTTGCTATTGGTTTTGGGCATGAGTAGTTATGAAGTTGATAGAGAGAATGAAGTGTTTGTGTTGGCTGCCAACTTTTGCAAACTTTTCGATCATTGCTCCCAGTGATACATGCTGTTATCTGTAAGCAAGGATTTCTTTCGCACATTATTGGAGGCTACCACCATCAGATCTAGGACCCTGGAGAGGAATTTAGTTAGAAGCTACACTGCAGAGAGGTCAACAAGACATGTGAGAGGAGCTCACATAACTGGTTTACGATATTGGATACATTGATCTGGTGTGCAAATTCAGACACCTTGGTAAGTCCACAAAATGGGCATCTCAACTTCTATACTGTGATTTCACAATGTATCTAGGGGTTTGTGTTAAATAGTTGTGTTGGTCTCCAGATTTTATAAGTCCCTGCTAAGGATAGCCTAGGCTTACGAGCTTACGAGGCTTATTTTAGTAGTGTTGGTGGTTTTGTTGTTTTTTATTGGAATTCAAGGTTAGAAACTTTGGATTGGGAGGTTTGTCTAAGTTCTCAAGGCCTTTTAGTTGAGACCAACGTTAGAGGGGGCATAACACCCGATGTGATGTTCTCATACATTTTCTCGTGGTTCATATCTCAATAAGGGTTGTTGTTGGGAGAGACTTCACACATAACAGGGCTGGCGGATGGGGCCTTCTCCAATGGTCATGCCAAATTGGGGTTAGTGAGGTGTCCTCAGGTTACCGTGAACCCCATCTCTATTTTGGAGCTGAGTTGTTGGAGCTAGTGGAAAAATTGTTAAAGGAGAGTTACTGTGTTCTTTTTGTGATATTAATGCAGTAAGGTTTAAAGACAACCATTGCTAGAGGTGGTCGCCTAGAAAAGAGGTGCGATTCTCACAGCCCTAGAATTCTATAGTTGGGTGTTAGAGGTTGGTGGATTATTTGGTTTGTGGTGAATCAAAGGAGGTTTGGCTTTGTGTACATCATACTTGAGGGGTGGTGAGGATGTCTAGACAGAGGGGTAGAGTAAGGAGAGGGATATGAGTGTGAGGATAGGGGGTAGAACATAGAAGAGAAGTTGTGACAATGGATGGGGAAGGTGTCGAGGATGTAGAGCTCGATGAGACAATGGCCCATAACCCTGATCAATCCCCTCATCGTATCTTTCTTCCTATCTCCTTTTACACCTTAAAAGCACAATTAGGGTAATTCACAATGCTCTTAGAACAACTGAGTGAAAATAGGCACAATGATCGCAAGGAAATTATAAACTTCATGAATGAGTTGCATCACAACTAATGGAACATGTAGGATCGCCTAACGTCACTTCGAAAAGGCCAAAGGCAACTAGCTGAATGTATGGAGAAACTAGAGGGGCATTTGGAACATGTAGGATTTCATGTTCATGGGGAACATGGGCTTCCAAGTCCTTTAGACAATGTTCTAAATCATATTACTATTCATTTGTGTTTGTAGATAGTGTTTTTATGTTAGGATTCATTGGTCTTTCTGGTTCTCAGTTTTAAGAAGCTCTTAGAATTTTGTAAACATATTTTATTTTATTCTTTTGGCCAACAAATCTAGTCAGAGGAAAACCAAAAAAATGTTAAAATTTAAAAAAGCAAAATATCATCTTTTAATAAATTAATAAAATCTTTTAATTAAAAAAAAACACACTCTTAAATTTTTATACTATTTTTATATCTATAGAATTTCCATCCTCCTTTTAAACACTTTCACTAACACTTTTCTCATATCATTTAAACTTTTTATACTAATATAAATGGAGTGTCTATTTGAAAATGAAAATGTCATGACTCATCTATACTTCCTCCTAATTTAATTCAAATATTTAGGTTTACATTTTTTTAAAAAGTGCTGATTCAATTTCGTAGTATTGGGTAGCTTCTCTTTTAGACACTTATAATATTTTCATCTTCCATTTAAAAAGTATTTATTCAATTTCGTAGTATTGGGTAGCTTCTCTTTTAGACACTTATAACATTTTCATCTTCCATTTAAACACTTTTAATTGGTTCACATTTCCCTTTGAGACACTTTACCAACATTATTTTACACCACAGATAATAGGTCACCATTATAGGAGTTTTTGAAATGAAAAGCTTTGGAGGTGCATACAAATTTTTAATTTAATTAGAAATTTCTTATAAATTTACAAGAAATCATTCCATAACAAAAAAAATATAAAAATAAATAACTAATATTTTAATTAATAAAAATAATATTTTAATTTAAAAAGAAAAATAAAATAAAATACAATGTTTTTAAATATTATTAGGTGGAGCTGTTTTTATGTGTTTTTTAGAGTTTTTGGTGTTCAAATCGGGTAGAAAATTTTGTGGTGAAATCTTGATTTGTCAAACTTATGATTTCAATGATTTCTTAATAGATTTTGGAGAAAATAGACTAGAAAAATCCAAAACAAACTTTCCAAAAATCATAAAAAAAACAATTCACTATACTCCCAAACAACTCGATTATCATTTGTCATCTTAATAAGCAGCTAAGTCTTAGAAATTATCATTAGCCATCATAATAAGCAGCTAAGTCTTAGAGATTCCAGATTCAAACCATGTGAGTCAGCAAACTGATAAAATACATTAATTAATTAATTAATTAATTAATTAATTATATATATATATATATTATATATATAATATATTTAATATATATAGATAACATTTTTAATATAAAACCATCACTCTAACATGCGGTTTTGAAAATGCTATAGTATTATGGTTGAAATAAAAAGAAAGTATTTTAGTTTTTTAAATAATATATATAGATATAATAAATTAAATACTAATAATATATTGTTTTTTTTTTTGTTACATATAGTTTATGGAGAAAAAATAATTAGTATAATTGATAAATACAAAAGTGAAAGAGTTTTTATTTTAAAATTAATTTTATTAATAAAAGTTTGTTTTTTTGGAAAAAATAAATTGATTAATTTTAAAATTCAAAGGCATTTCCTAAAATGAAAGTTTATTTAATAAAATGAAAGCTTATCTCTAAGCCTGGAGTATGCAGTAAAACTGCTTTTGCTTGGCTAAGAGCTCGTCTTTTTCGGACTTAAGGAAACAGGTTAACGGCCCAAGACCCTGAGGCATCTGGCCTGAGTGAAAGCCCGCTCCCTTACGGACCACTAGCCCGCTCCCTTACGGACCACTAGTGGGTTATTACAGGTGGAGTGCTTTTCCTTTATAACAGTGATGAGTCAAACCGACATTCACCTATAGCAGCCAGAGATCACTGTCCTCACTGTTGATTTGACACCCGAATTTGATAAGTTTTGCCACCTTCACAAAAAAAATAAAAACCTATCTCTCATCAACCACCAATAAAATAATTCCGAATGGATTGATTCAATGTTCATTAGTGAATAGCAGCAAATGATATCTGTTCTACTCAGACAACTAAATATTATAAATTTTCCTACCTGTATAAATTTCTTTTATTAAACCCTAAACATGTATATTGTATCAGTGACTGTAAATAATCTTTCACATCATCATGTAAATGAGACTTTTCATTTAATGAGACGACAAAAAGGTTCTCGATTTATTCAATGTCAGTCACGATGAGACTTTTCATTTAATTGAGACGACAAAAAGGTTTTCGATTTATTCAAAATCAGTCACAGTCTGTCAGCTGTATGTCTCTGTATTGATATTGATAAAACCTTTAACTGATATCTTGTTTCGAAGAGAAGATAAAAGAAAAGTAGTAGTCTATAAGGTGACTTTTTGAAAGCCTTTCCGGCGACTTTTTCTGGTCAAAATCCGGCAGCAATTCATTGGAATCCCAAGTTTGATAGCTAGTTTCTGCACAATCAATGGCTCCCAGGGGTTTTTCAGGGCGATGAATCCAAATATGCAGTTAAAAAACCATTTTAACTGCTAAAAATCAAAATTTAACATCATTTCTTCCGCCGAATTCCGTCAACTGAATCTCCAAAAAATCGCATTATAGACAACTCCAAAAGAAAATAGCGTTATCTTTAAAGTTAGTCACGCAATGTAAGTTCTGTATCTCTGTATTGAAAAAGCCTTTCATCTGACATCTTATTTCGAAGAGAAAGATGCCAAAACGGAGCGTTATCTTTCCATTAAAAGAAAACTGTCATCTGACTTCCATTTCGGAAAACTGAATTTCGAAAAACTGAATGCTTATTGTGGCAGGCATATTGATATTGTCAAGTGTACGTCAGTAATGAATCTTTTTTCTGAAATTTCGTTAAACGATTTTTGGTTAGATATTGTGTTTTTTTTTTTTACTTTTTCTCTGAATGTAAAATAGATTCAGCATTATGAGAATTTTAAATATATTCGGCCGCAAGAATTAAAGTAACTAGATAATTCCAACTAACCTAATTCAGCCATATATTCTTAAATTAATAGTAATAAGTGATGGCTGTCCCACTCTACATAAATCTCTCACATAACTGGGACGAAAAATGATTCTATATTTATTCAATGTCAGTCACAGACTGTCAGCTGTATGTCTATTTATTGGTAAAACCTCTATCTAATATCTCATTTCGAAGAGAAAGATGCAAAAACACGGCGTTAGCTTTAATGTTAGTCAAACACTGTAAGCTCTGTGACTCTGTATTGAAAAAACCTTTCATCTGACATCTCATTCCGAAGAAAAAAGATGCCAGAACACAGCGTTATCTTTGCATTCAAAGAAATCTTTCATCTGACTTATCATTTCGAATATATTAATGCTTATTGTCGCAGACATATTGATATTGTCAAGTGTATGTCA
The DNA here is from genome assembly GCA_000404065.3 of Pinus taeda. Classification (NCBI taxonomy): domain Eukaryota; kingdom Viridiplantae; phylum Streptophyta; class Pinopsida; order Pinales; family Pinaceae; genus Pinus; species Pinus taeda. Next base: position 128,675 of record APFE031744722.1, on the reverse strand, counting down.
GTAATTTTTTTTTCTAAAATTTCGTTAAACAAATTTTGGATAGATCTTGTATTTTTGTTATTTAAAATTTTTCTTTGAATGAATAATGGATCCAGCATTCTGGAAACTTTTAAAACTTTTGAGGCCAACCAGAGTTTGCAGATCCAACTTGTGATGCAATAAATTATTGCGAGATTTAAAATTAATTTAACTAGAAAATATGATAAAAACCCCAAACCTAAAAGAGCTAGATTACAGCATAATAAATAGGTTATCTTCTTAATAGAATTTAGAATTTCCAGATTCTGCTCCAGTTAAATGTTTCATAATAAAATGAAAATACATCTAGTTAAGCCCAATGAAAATATATCATTAGCAAGCAAATCCTTTTCTAAACACGAAAATATCGAAGAGGTTATACAGCAGAGAATTACATCGCTGACCGGAAGTACGGTTTGACGATCACAAAAACCTTAAAACGGCTTGAAATTAGATGTATTAATCAAAAGATCACAAAGCTCACATAAGCCCTTACGTCTATATGCCGTAATGAAACTGGGATTTCTTGATTTCTTCCATGGCTTCAATGAAACACTTCACTAGGATATCAGCGTCGACATAATCCTTGTGAGCATGAACTTGCACCAGAACGGAGTCCATATAGCTCACAATAAACACTCCCAGCGTCTGCAACAACAATATTTTCGTTTATATAAATGCCCATAAAGAGATATGTACAGAGCACTTTGATTCCAATTACAAAGATAATTATGGGAACAACATAAATAACCTATTTACTCACTTGAGGCAAGCCGGTTACAAAGAACGAAAATCTTTTTATTGGATTCCCATAAATTGCTACCTTCTCCATTGGGCCGATCATGTTTGATAACATCATTGTTGTATTGGATAGAGTATTGTATAAATATCTTGACAGTGCCTGTATCAACCTCAGAATTAACAATGAGCAGCATTCAGTCAATTGCATACTTTTATAACCGATCCATTGAACGTACCTGTTGTCCTTTCAACATTGCTATCAATCTCGGTAGTTTGGCAACGAGGAAGACTCCCAAGGATATTTTATGTCTATCGATTCTCTGCTTTGCCATTTTCACAATATCCAGAGGATTCTCCAGCTTTCCCATTAGAGGTACCTGCACTGGTAAAAAACCAAAGTGGTTTCCCCAAGGCACTTGAGCCTTTGGTTTTAACATCTCCTCCATGTTCTGCACAGTTTACACCGTCATCAGAACTCAAAATGTGTTCGTCTAAGCAACGCTCTTGAATGGAGAAACTTATTTGAAGTGTAATGGGTTTGTTGAAGAAAGAACCTGTAATCCAGCCATGGCTCTCGTGTTTATCATAGATAATGCTGTCAGTTTTGAGTTCTTCAGTTGTTTAATAACAGCGTCCTTTGGTTGTTCAAACCTCCTTTTATAAGCATCTTGTAGACCATGTTCTCCAACTGCATACAAAGTGTGTTTTAGTAAAATATTAATTGAAAGCATAAAAAGGGTCACTAATAAAAGAAAATAAGGTTCATTCGTTATTATCAATCTAAATTGATTTGAAACCAGGCTCCCCATCTGCAGAGAGAGTGTTTCAGTAAAATACTAATTGAAAGCATAAAAAGGGGCGCTATCAAAATATGGTTCATCGGTTATTATCAATCTAAATTGATTTTAAAGTGACTCAAATCAGTTAATAAATTTCTTTTAATGGTATATTTTAAAGGGACTAAAATCAATAATAATTTTTTTAATTGTATAAAATTTTGGGAAAGGCTTACTTTTATTTTTTACAAATTTATCAATTTTACATTTCAAAAATATATTTTCAATAAAATTTTAATAAATATAAAAGTTAATATGGTTATTTTATATTTTAAAATATAAAAATCAAATTAAATAAATTCATTACATGTTATTAATTATAATTAAAAATATAAATATAATATAAAAATAAATCCATTTTTGGTAGATCTCAATAATAAAACTACTGCCCTAAAATTAATTAAAAATTATAATATAATATAAAAATAAATCCATTTTGGTAGATCTCAAATAATAAAACTACTGCCCTATATTTTAGAGTCAAATAAATTTATACTTATTATTTTATGATTAAAATAATAATATAATTATTATTATTATTATTATTATTATTATTATTATCTAATTTTAAGTTTAAGGTAAAGCTAGACACCACGTTGATGTATGAGAATTTTTGTTTTTGGAACTTGTTTATGGGATAAGGGATCATCTTCGCCTAGTGATTTCACTACTAAGTTTATAAAGATACATACTCTACCTCTTCTGGTTTTGAACATGTTACTTTTGTGACCATTTAAAAAGAAAACACATATTCTTAACCATTAGATCCACTCATAATACAAAAATACCTCTTTAAAAAGAAAAACATCCTCTTAACTATTAAACCCACTCATAATACAAAAATTCTCAAGTAATATAAATAAAACAGAAAACAAACAATATGTTTGAAATAGAAAGCAGTTGCCCTGAGAATCAGTAATTCAGCTAAGCTCTGAAGCAATGAGACACAAAAACTGGAGTAATAGGTTTAAAACAGAAAGCAGTTGTCATGAGAATGAATGATTCAGCTAAGCTCTGAAGCAAGAAGAATGAATGTAGTTGATTAAAGCAAGAAGAATGAATGTAGTAATAATCAACGGGCTTGGTTGACATACCAGCCGAGAGGCTCATCTGCAAGTAGCGTTGCATCCCTGAGAAGATTATTCCTGTCATCACATCATTGACTGTCTGCAGGGAAAATCAAAATCATGTGAGGATGCATATGAATCAGATTTAGGAAATATTAATTAGAGTGAAATTAGATTACATATTTTAGAATATTTTAGAAATCCAACAAAGTTTTAAAAATATAATATTTTTAAGTTAACTATGACAATATCACATACCCCTCCTACAGAATTCTTAATTTGTTTGATATCCTTGAGCGGAAAAGTAGCAGAAACCAGCGCAACGGGCATATTTTCGACTCCTCTGGGTCCTCGAATAGGAAGCTTGCTGTCATCAATCCATCTTATCATTCTCAGTAGACAACTTATGATATCTACCAGAGTGTACCATAATACTAGCATCATATAACTAAGTCTGGGTAAAAACTTAGCTACTGTAATGTCCGACGAAGTGGATGTAATATTGCGCTTAGGTGTAGGAAAACTAGGTGGGAGATGAGGATTGTCGACTCTCCGGAAAATAGAAAACAAGGCCGACATTAAAGAAATCCCATCTCCGAGAGAATGGTGGATCTTGACAACCATGGTGGCTCCGGCCTTGTTCGTTTTGTAATTCAGGAAGTGGATCTCCCACAGGGGACGTGACTGATCAAGAGGAGTCAGCGTCAGTTTACTGATATACTCATCCACGACGGCATCGTAAGATTCTTTGCCAGGTGGAAACTCTACAATAAATGTGTGGTTATCAGTGTTCACAGCTGTTTTCTGCCATCGCATCACTCCTCGGTCATCAGCTTTCTGCAAAATAAATCAGTCTCAGAAACGGAAGCGGACTAGTGTATATAAGATAAAATCATGTACCATTAGGTGTATTTTACAGTTCAAATATATATGAAAAATGAACATGTATATATGGAAAAAATGTATTTTTGACAAATGTCTTAGGAATTGTAGAATAAGTTTTTGAATAACAAGGATGAGTTGATAGTAATGGATGACGACGTTATATATTTTTGATTTAATATTTACTATTAATTTGATAATTTTGGTTGGGTTGTTTATTAATGTGTTAAGTTAGTTGAGATAGCCAAAAAAATCATTTTTTCCAGGTTTTTGACTATAAAAATGTTTTGAATCTTGTTTTTTTGGTTGAAATAGATTTAATACTACAATATATTCAAAATTTTAAAATTTACTCTTATACATTCAGATTTTTAATCAAAATCATACTAAAATTTCCATTATTTTCGAACAAAGCCAACTGATTACCCTATTTCGCCTCTCATTTGACAAATAAGTAATCATAAATTTTTCTATACGTGACTGTGTCTACTTATTTGACATTTGAGAGCTAACTTCTCATAGATTTATCGGTTGTATGAAAAAAAGCTTTGAAACGAAATCCGAACAATTACCATTATACAAGAAAAAAGTGGATTGCTTGATAGGATGGCGTTCGCGAAAGCTTTCTTGTAGCGAGAGATATCTCCAATGGCTTCTTCGAATTCGAAGATGCCCTGCACGCACAAAGACAATACCGAGCTGTTGAAAGACTGGCTGACCACGTCTACTCGCTCCCCTAATTGCCCTTCTCCATCATTTTCATCTCTGCACAGATTCGGCATGCGCAGCTTGAGATCCATCTTATGAATCCTTTATGCAATAGAAACCATGGATTGCTATATATATTGCAGGAGTGCTGTGTCTACCTCGTCTGTCGTGCCTCACATTGGTAGCAGTGAATGGTATGTAGCACGAACACGTCACCCTCCGCCATGGATGCAGGAGTTTGATGTCGACCACACCATGTGAAACCACCATTGAGTTGAATGCGAGTATTAAAGTGTTGGGAATCTTTATACAAAGTTTTAATTTAGTATTTCGAATAGATTCATGATTTTTAACTACTTTGCTCCAGGGCCTTAATTTAGGACATGTTGTTGTTAGTGCCACAACAACAAAGCCCACAGAATATTAAATACTGGGCAGGTGGGATGATGAAACCACCGTTGAGTTGAATACGAGTATTAAGGTGTTGGGAATCTTTATACAAAGTTTTGATTTAGCATTTCGAATAGATTCATGCTTTTTAACTACTTCGCTCCAGGGCATTAATTTAGGACATATTGTTTTGAGTGCCACAACAATAAAGTCTACAGAATATTAAATACTTCGCAGGTGGGATGATGTATATCATATTATTAAAATCAATTTTAGGTTTAAGTAACTAATGAATGCAGATGCGGCTTTTTGAAAGCTTTTTTGGTGGGTTTTTTCGGGCAAAATCTGGCAGCAATTTATTGGAATCGCAAGTTTGATAGCTAGTTTCTACACAATCAAAGTGTCCCAGGGTTTTTCAGGGTGCTGAATCCAAATATGCAGTTAAAAAACCATTTTAACTGCAACAAATCAAGATTTAACCTCTCCCTAATAAATGTTAGGGAAATAATAAATATTATTGAAATGTGCCATATATTTAAAAATATATTCATTATTTAAATTAAGTAAATGTTGAATTTAACATCACAAATTCTAAATTATATAATTCAAATTTACAATTTTATCTGATTTTAATTAGATTTTTACAAAACTTACTAAGAATATAAAACTGTGATTTATCTTTTTTTTTTTTTAACTTTGCTACATAAAATGCTATTATTTTATATATTTTGATATTCTAACATCAAATATGGGAAGATCTACTAGTCAATGGCAAAAGAAGCATATAAGACAAAACAACATATCTGCGTTGAAGAGGCGAGGGTCTTCTTACGTAAGTGTTGGATCCCTTGTCTTTTTAACTTAATTTTGTTTTTTTTTTCCCTAGTATTATTTTTATTTACTTTAATGTCCTCTTAATTTAATCATTGTTATTACTATTATTCCCTTTAACTTGTTAAAATTGCTTTTTAACATTAGAATCAATTTTGTCAATAGCTTTTGAACATTAGAATTTGAGTTGTTTCTTTATTTGATGTGATTTATTTATTTATTTTGTTTCTATATAATTTCATTTTTATGAGAGATTTTTCGGCGTAAATCACATGATATTTCATTTGTCGAAGTATTTCGAACCAACCAGTGTGGTTCATCATTAGAACTTGTCTTGATGATGAACTACACTAGTTGGTTCGAAACGCCTCGACCAATGAAATATCATGTGATTTAGGCAGAAAAATCTCTCATAAACTCGATATAGATCACACAAGCCTCAATTCAACAATTTCATTTTTATTTATTTATTGTTTATTTAAGTTTGACTAGTTTTTTTCATTATAAATTTAATATTTATTAGAATTTCTTTTCAAGCTAAACCTTTTCTTGATTCAATATTAATAATTATATTTTAACAATTTTTTTATTTATATTAAAATAGTGTTGAGATAATATTTCTTTAATTAAAAGTAGTTATTATATTCTAATGGTTAATTATTTTCATCTATTTAATTTGTTATCAATATCTGATTCTGTTGTATTTTAATTCATCTATTTAACTGGTTGCCAAAATCTTATTCTTTGTCTTACTTTGATCAACCACAGAAAATAATTTAAAATGTTAAAAACTCATTCTTTATCCGGATAAAATATTTTAATTCTCCAAGATCTTATTCTTGGTCTTACTTTAATGAACCACAGAAAATAATTTAAAATGTTAAAAATTCATTCTTTATCCCGCTAAACAATTTTATTGTAAAATTTTCAATTCAACGTTAAAAAGAATTTTACGAAAATAAATCTCAATTTTAATCTATTTTAAATAGTCCAAAAACTGGTAAGTTGCATGGAAACACTCGTCTTTACAGCATTTAGTGTACAGTCCGGGAACAGCATGTGAAAAAACCATTGAATTAAGTTGTAGTCACGTTCTCGGAAACCTTATCGTTTTAATAAAGTAGAAAGATTCATGGTTTCAAAAATCTATGAATGAATTAGTTAAAATATTATTTATGTTATTTACTTTTACTCGATAAATAATTATGAAGCTAGTGTTTATAGTTTATAAGTTTTTATGAAGCTAGTGTTTATAGCTTATAATAATCTTAGAAGGAATTTGATATAAAAAAAAATAGATATATTTTATTAAGGGAATTTGTATTTTTAAACTGGTTAAATATAAAATTTTTTATCAAGTTGATTTGTTTTATAATTGATAAAAAAAACAATTCTTAATATTAAACTAAATTTATATATGTTATTTATTATAATACTTTGAATTTTTTTACATAAAATAACTAACTATCAAAACATTCAGTAAAAAGAACCATATATGATATCTTACCCTAGTGAACTCTTTATCTTTTGAGCTTCAATACAAAATAGATGATATCTTACCCCACTGAACTCTTTACCTTTTGAGCTTCAATATTTGAGCGAAACATCAACTCTATTTGGTTAATCTTAATGTATGTATAGCATTCGTTACACTTTTACATAACATAGCTAGATGTCAAAATACCTAAATGGAAGGAAGGAATTGTCAAAAAAAAAGTATTTAAAAAAAAGGGTGAGAAAAGATAAATGATTTTTTTTTATCAAACTCAAACAATTAAGCTAGTTCGAATAAAAGTAGTTGGACAAACCGATATAGCATGTCAGAGCTGTATTTTAATTATAGTATGACTGCTCGAGTTGAACAAATTTTGTACGTTCAAGTCACACGAGATTCAAAGCCAATTACATTTGAGCTTAGAAATCCTGCGAGGAACATTAAAGCTCCACCCCACCGTAGATTATTAAATCAAGATAGTTCGAGTTCAACAAACCTATCATGTTCGTGAATTCCTGCATTCAAAGCGATACACATTCAAGCGAGGACGCGCCTTAAAGTTCCACCAGAAATTTACTAGCTTTCACACAATATGTCAGAGCTGTATTTTGTTGAACAAAGTGAGCTACGTTCAAAAGTTTGTCTTTTTAGGCAAGAATGAGACTTCAACATCGATCAGAAATCTGAGAATGAATATTGAAATGAGCCTCGAATATTCGTGGGAAATCCAATGATGAATGTTGAAGTGGAAAGCGCATTTCAAAACAATCTAGCTTTTTCTCTTTTTTTTTTGAATTCTTAATTTTTCTTTGGGTTAAAATAAAATAATTTCTCATGACATGAAGAGTTAGTTAAATTTAGGGAGTCAATTTAAGTCAAGTCAAGTCTAATTTAGTGTGTGGTTGTATGTCAAGTTATTTTAGGTGAGTCGCTAGTTGAAAAGATTTAAATACCCTTCACCAAGGTTATTGTAATAATCAAGTTTTAGTTGATCAATAGAAGAGCCGCAACTCATATTGTTTGTGAGTGTTAATTTTTGTGTTTCTCCTCTTTGTCTTTTCAACAAATTGGTATTAGAGCCGAAGAAAGATCACAAGATCCATGGTGCCTACAGAGCTAGTGTGAAGAGGGCCAAGAGAAGAAGGTCGATGATTAAAAAAAATAAAATTGCGTTGCAAATTTGTCACACTGTTAAGAGTGACAAATGAGCAAGTGAAACGAAAACCCACCGCACTTAATTAGTGCACAAACTGCGCAAAATAAGGTTAAATACGTAGTTTTATATTTGTCAGGGGTGTGCATATCCAATAGTTTATTAAAGCCTAAATGAATCAGGTGGGGTTTTTGAAACATTACGTGTTTATTAAAGTTTTTTAAAAGTGACCGCTAACCCGCAACAAGTTCATAGACCAAGCCCCATTACCGTCAAGTCAAAGGTTCGAAAAAAAATTCTCCACAATGAAGAAGCTCTCATCAAGAGTTTATAACTAGCATTTACACCAAAAGGTGCAAAGATACGCCGATATTTTATTTGTTTTTTTTATCCTTTGAACAAAATTATTTTACTTACCTCACAAGTGTGGGCATGTAGCCAAGTCTAGCTTGGATTCTCATCGATAATGAGTTGTTTCCAACAAGCTTGGGGCTTTGGGCACAATTGGACTTGCACCCAATGCAGGTTGGGTAACCTCTTACCCACAAAAGGGTTGTGAATATTCTATAAAGGAATTATATTAGAACTTCACTAGTGATTTATCTATAAAAAATGTTCAATGTACCAACCATCCCAACCATGGCGAGAATATGGAAACTTGCCACCCACGTGACAATGAAAATGTGGGACCCTAGTAAGCAACTTGCAATTGAGCTAAAGTGTTTTGCATTGGTCTTGGTATTGTGGGGGTGTGAATATTTCACACACGTAACAAAATACATTTCGATTTTGGCAAAAAAAAAGAAGAAATTTTCCAAAAAACTAGTAATAGATGTAGAAGTTACCATTTAAAGAAACAAAATCCCCATTATACCCAAAAATGAAATTAAAATTTAGCAATACCAATTCGTGAGAGTAATGCAAAAACATTTTTCATTTATTGGGCATCCTAAACAGATTACAGGGATTCAAGTACAAGAGAGAGAGGGGGAGAGAGAGATTGAAATATTCAATTAAACTTGGCCTTCCAGTATATTGAGAAAACATATACAATGAGCACTCCTACTTGAGTAGACTTTTATCTGCCTTGTCTTTGTCTCTCTAGGAACCATGCCATATGATTGTTCAGGTGTAGTAAATGAACCCATAACACCCACCAATTTGATAATGTTTTCTGTGAGAGAAATCAAACAAAATGAGAATGTATTTGCAAATTGCTTACAACTGATCAATGATTTGAAATGTGTGTAGAAATCTAGAATTGCAAATGTACTAGGTTGATATGCTTATTCGTAGAGAATATCTCTGTTGAGTATCTCTTGTATCACCATCAAGGCTAAACAGAAACATGAATAGGGAAAAATTGGCCTCAGAGGCAGAAAGCTTTGAAGAGAATGGGATGAGACCACAAAGAATCTTAGAAAAAGTCAGGAAATACTCTTCCTATATGAATCAAATCCATTTTTTTCTACTGTCTATAGGTGTTTTACAACTCTATGGTAATGGTTGTAGAGAAATACTACATATTTCTGTCTAGAGGCTGTAATAATGCTTCACTGATTTTTCGAGGCCTTGTTGGCTTGGGCAAATAGTTTCCTTCACTTTGACACCATTCTTGTAAATCTTGAACGTGGGTACAATAAATGTTTTCAGACGTTGTGAAAATCAATTTTTTTCCAGTGTGCACCTTCAACAATTAAAGACAAGTCCATGTTAGAGAAAGTTAAACAGTCTACAATTTTATCTCGAATGGATCTTTGGTTAACCAACAATTCAATACAACTTTGTTTTCTCAGTGTCCACCTTCATCATTTAAACACAAGTTCATGTTAGAGAAAGTTAAACAATGTTCATTTTTCTCTCAAATGCATCACAAAATAATAATATTAGTTCAATTTTAAAATTATATTATACATCAATTTCCAAAAAACAAATATCATCTTTGTCCTTTAGCATAAATCCCATGCTCATCTACTATATGAAATTTGACCCACAGTCTGATGTAAAACGTGAATGCCTATAAACATATACAAAAGTTTTGCAGGTCATCATCGTTCAGTTGCACCAACCCTTACTCCCTGCGAAATGATCCGTAATCTAATCTAGAACTTCAATACTTGTAAAATATATAGAAAAATTTAGCATCAGTTGCTTATATTAGTCCTTACCGATTCTTCTGCCTATGGGCACCTTCAAGAAGTTGAAAAATAGTATCATCCACATAGCTGATCGAGAAAGGAAGAAATATTATTGCATTGGTCATTTGATACTGTGTGGAAATGGGCTACTGCTAGGCTTGCATATCCATACACATATAAAGCAATTTATTCAAGGAGTTTTTCATCTCATACTATGAAAAAACATGAAACCGTAAAATGGGACAACAAGGAAATATAGCATAAATGTCTCACATGAATGCATTACCAACCAGGTGAATTAATAGCATCGTTGAATTGATTATCACTAGAAACCACCTCTAATTCCCCTCGAAACTTGATATCGCAAATCTCTTCTCCACTAGATTATTCTGAGTTTTACTTACAACAAAGCATTCTGAATAGATGGGGGAATTTACATGTCTTATATTAATCATTTCAAGGGCTAACAACAAAATGACATGAAGAATATGTCTTGCCTTTTTCATTATATATTTGAAAGGGCTAAAATATTAATTATCAAGATCGACCATAGCTACAAAATTCTATAGGGGGCTCCATTTAGGGAGCAAGAAATACCATGGCACGACTCCTCTTGTCAAACATTTATCAAGAGCTTCCTTTCTTCAACATCAAAAGTTAGGACAAATATCGAGATTCCAATTCCAACAGAAGACATTTCATCCTCCTATTTGTAAGAGATAGCGGTAGCACCACGATGTGTTGAGGCACCCTCTTCAGTTTCCTCACACATGATATTTCTCTTCTTGGTCTTAGGATTACATATTCTAAATAGCAAGATGATTACTATATCAACACTACAATTTTATATGCTTAGGCTTTAGATATTAGATCTTAGATTAGATTTATTTTAGCTTGCTTTATAGATGTTGCCCTTGTACTCCCGCTTCATATTGACTCAGATTATTTTGCAGTCCCATTGACCATTTAATGGTCCTTCGTTGGAAAATAATAAAATTATCTCTTATTATCTTCTCTTGTTGATGCCATGGATTGTTATGACGCCAAGAAAATTTCATCCCCTTTAAATGCATACTTTGAAGAAATATATAGGACTTTTAAGTAAATCAATATCCCAACCATTCAGTACAAGCATAAGCAAAAGATTTTATTGTTTTTTATTCCATTGGCCACTACATAGTTGTTTTTCTCATTTAGCAAATGAGTTTCCAGCAATATTTGAAAAGGATGATTCATTCCATACAATTATCTATTTTTTAGCACTCTATTAAGGTCAGATATACCATAAAATACACTACAACTTCAATATTGTACCCTCTTTGGAGAAATTGCTTTCAATATTAGGAATATGAAAAGACACCAGAGTCAGTAAAATCTTTGTTGAAGTGATGTTAGAAGTCAAGCTGAAGCCATATATTTACAATCATAATTAATTAGGAAGTCCCATGGCTATACATAAGTGCCTTGGTCGCAGTGATAACAATATGTTATCCAACAACCATTAGTACTGACAAAATATGCAATCTTTAGGAAAAAAGATGGATTTTGGTGGAATAGGTGAACATTAATATATAAAACAAGTCATAATCCTTGATTAGAAATGGGTATACAGATTTATAATTTTATACCACCCCAATATTTTGCTAAGAATATAACCTTATTTGAAGGAGTTGCATGTTTCCAAGATGAATAATGAACACTAGAATAACTTTCATCAAAGTATCTATTTCATTTGGAAGGTCATTAATTTCTTTAAATATAACAGTGAATAATGCAATTTAGTGACCTTCATTGTATATTTACAAATATATGCATTGTAGGGCATTCATTGAATTTTGGGAAATTCTACCACTGTAAATTGGCACACCCAACGGAATGAATGTCGATCTTATTCAGTGGAAAATAGACATAAGTCTTGATATTGAAATGTGCTTTGAGCATTCATATTAAGTTATGTTGATCAATAGTACAAGATAGAAGGAAAAGTGGAAAAAAATATGGTATCATGGTCTAAGTTTTCAAAAGCTGAAAGCATAGCTGTTTACATGCTTTGGCCTATCCATTCAAGTAATCTAAAAAAGGTCTCATGAATATAGATGTTATGGTACATCAAATCAATGATAACATAATCATAATTCAATGAAGTTTTATAAAATCAAAACACTCAGAATCCATATTTGAAGAATTTCGAGTAGGAAAGAAACTAAATTATCACATTTCTTACGTCAAGGAGATGGTCATGGTCAACAAGCATAAATCTACAACCATCATTTCTAAATGCATATAAAGTTCATCACACATACTAGTATAATAATATTCTTGTAGATAAAAAAAGAAGAGCCTCCAAAAGTTATGATTTAACTATTACTATTGTCACCATAGTTGGTATACAAATATCCAACCACTAAAGGAAAACAAGACTTCATTTCATTTGGTTTCTTTTAATGATCACTGATGCAATCAGAACAATCTAGTACAAATTGCATTATTTTTGTTAGAGCTCTTGACCTTACCTATCGTCCAACACTAAATGAATTGGGATTATTAGAACCAGGAGTCCCAGGCACTGAGTGGACATGAGATAGTGGACTATAAAATGATGGGATGGAAACTTCAGCTTCTTTAGCCACCCAATTAAAGTGTTCATTTAGAGAAAAATTAATCTATAAATCATAAATGATCTCAACAGGAAGGTTGAAGGGTAAAACATGATTTTATATGCAAATAACTGCATTAAATCACAAACCAAAATCAAGCCTCTACCCTGCAAACAAAGCCACTACTCTTGGCTATAATAGTCTAATTTTCTGACATCTAAATAAATATAAATTCTCTTAGAGCATAGAGTTGGGAAGAAAAAAGTTTTTGATGCTGCAATAGAAGACGTTGAGTTGAACTCATTGCTGCCAAAAATTATGTATATGATTTTTCATGAGATATGATGAAGAAGAGATCAAAGATAAAAGTCACTGGTCATCCCTGATGTTAATAATTGACAGATAAGTGAAACCATTGGTAATTGTAAAACATAATAACATTGTTTTCTCAACTGTTAATATTGTTGTGTGCTTAAAGCGATCATTGATAGTCATCTATCAAATGATGAATACACTTACATGATAATGATATTATGTACCATAGAACATAATATTAAATGGTAATACCCATTTGGAATATTAGAATTTCCATATGACACAGTCCGAGCTTCTATTGCCAAATGCCATGAAAGAATTATATTCACATTTGTACCTGGAAACACGAGGTCATATGTGTCAGTAGCCATTAAAAAATTACATTTGTATATATAACTAGGAAAATATCATTATGTAAAAGCACGACTTCTTAGTCTATTATAACAAGTCATCCAAAGATGTTACAACAAACTCTTCTAGACTAAAACAAGGGAAACACCTTTTATCTATTGGGAAAATAGTTGTACCAGGAAGTACTGATTGGGGTTTTGCCCATGCATTTTCTTGTGCTATTCCAGACACTTTCTCTGCATAACCATAAAAGCGTCCATTTGGCGGGCCTATCTTAAGAACATATCAATAAAAAATGATCAAATTAGATTTGTTTTGACATACACTTCCATAATAGAAATGTCCAGTGCGGATGAACCTTTAGACTAACATGGTAAAATAGTGTTTATATTATCTTGGGATACTATTTACCAGTGACTACTGCTTCATACCCTCCTTATCATTATACTCTTGATAAGTGTGAAACCTCGAAAATTATAAAAGAAATGTCACATAGGTGAAGATTTGAACATGTTTAGATAACTTATATGTGATTCAAGCACAAAAGGGAGAAAAATCAAGTTACAACATCATCGTCAGATGTGTTGAAATATGATCTAACCAACCATCCCGCTCAAAGTGCTTGTGTGAGTGTAGTGACCAAATAACTTTATATTGTACATAGAAATACTTGATCAAGGCAAGCTATCTAAAGTTATGTAGTTCATAGTTTTGTATTTTGTTGACTGAGGAGGTTGTTAAAATTGTAAGCAACAGTGCCTAGATGATCAGCAACATTAGGCATAGCCTTTATTACATAATCTTTCAAATTTTCCAAAACACTAAATAAAGGAAATATGAACCTTTGTTAAAACATGTGACCATAAAATAAAATGAGGAATATTATTTATCTGACTCATATCCACATGTTGGTCTCCTAGAGACCATAAATTCAAGTAAAGATGCCATCTATATAAGTTTTCCAATGCATATCCTTTAAAGTTAGGGTTTTTTATAAGGATGGTTTTGAATTTCATATGAAAATGATAAGTTTATCATAGCTAGAGATTAAAAATATAATTCATGTTAAAACTATGAATATTTCAACTTTAAAGTAATTGTTGAGGTACACTTAGGGAAATGCAACTCATGAAAAGTTCAAGCATAGAATCCCTATAAAAGTGGACATACTTTCTCAATCTACTCTAAATTCTCCAAAAAAATTAACAAACAGTTTTGATTGTTAAAATTTTTTTCCTTTTTCTCTCCTCTCTCAGGTCTTCAAATTGAAAGTGAAGTAAATTGTGAAAATGCACTACTAGTTGGAACATTAGTGTTGTGCATTCCTAAGCACTTATGGTGGCTGGAATTGTGCCATGGTACAACTAATCTCAAATAAAATGTGCCACAATGTGCCCAGTTTCCTGGCATCCTAGGGGGCAACCAACAAACTTACATTTTATTTCACAAGAGACTTGCAACAAGAATTTAGGATCAAGTGGCTTGTTAATCAAGAATGATCTAAAATATCCCAACATTCAAACATATTGGAGCATTTGATCTCCCTATCTAAGGTTCTTTGGTTTATAGTTGATATCATGTCATCCTTTCAAAAAAAATTCCAACCAAACTAAATTTCCAGAGAATTCTATTGAACATACCCAAGATGAAGAAAATCTTGGAGTGATAGTTCTTCACATTATTTACTATATGTTTGACTTTTCTCTGAGAAAAAATACTGAATTATAACTTACTAGTTAAATAAGAGTTCATGTCAAATTTGTTGACTCAGATATTGGCCTCTAGTGATTTTGTTTCATGAATTTTATAGATGGAGAAAGCTAGCAAGATGAACACATTGGCTACAAGAATTCTTTGTGCGGAAGCATAGGAAAGGCATTGTTTGATTAAAGCCATCTATAAAATGCTCATGACTCTGCTGAATCTAAAGACTTTGTATTTTTCTTTTCTTAATTGGTTATTTTCCAAGACCACGGATGCAATCCTATCAAATCAGGCTCACCTAGAAGACATAATCATTATCCAACCATGCACAAAAGGATACAATAATAAAGAAAGTGTAAGAAGGCATACACATGTTTTATTCATAATTATCAAGATATGAAATTTCACAATACTTAGCTGTAGAATAAAGTTGTGGCCTTGAATTCTTGAGTTCCTGCAATCGGTGACCAATCAAACCATCAAAAAAATGATATAACCATTTCATCATTAGACAGTTTCAGTTCCAAATATTTGTAGGATGATGTTTTCCTTAAATTCATTCCAGCATCATGAAAAACGTAAAGATAAGATAAAATGCGTTTTCAATTTTTTAAGTTAATAAAAAATTGAAAATGGAGAAACGGAGGCAAATGCAAATATCTAAAACAGGTTACAACAAACAAACGAAATGGAATTATACAGTGACTGTATCTCATGCTATAATAGATAGTATAATGCGAGTTGAACATTTCTCCTAATGCTTGCAACCTCAAGATCAATTCATCTCTTCAGTTCCAGAGTTCATCATAGAGCTACAACAAATCCCCTCCATCCCTAGTCCAGGTAGGCAAGATCATTTCACCAGGTTCCTTCGCTCCAAGGGTATTTTAGTCTTGAATAGTAGAAGAGCTATTGTAAAGGGTTCTTTACAAGTTACAACACCCACTATTAGTGACAACCTCTTCTTAGCCTCGAGCACTCACTTGACGACATCATCAAGCTCTATATTAGGAATTTTATTGTGATTGTGAGAATTGAACACTCTTCCACACTCAAACTCCATTTCCCATTTCTTCAATATGTTCCTATATTTCCCGTCAATTCTCTTCTACATTGTATAGGGATTCCTTTATAGGGCACAGGTTGAACTGGTATTGCGTGCAACAAAATTTCTATTAATACCTAGAACTGAAGAGAGAAAGCTTACATAATCTTCATATATTGCATAAAAAATGAGGCTTGGATAAAGCACAGCCTTAGGGTTCACTGCATCACTTCCACAATCGAAGGGTGTGGCAGAAATAAGAGTTATTGGACTATCTTCTTCAAATTGAATTTGTGCTTGAAAGGGCTTTCCCATGTGGTCAGTAACTGCTGATGTTGTTTTTAATGCTGGCTTGATGGCAGTAGGGCTCCAATCGGGATGCTTTTGCTTCACCAAAGCTGCAATTCCAGCTATATGTGGTGTCGCCATGCATGTCCCTGATATCATGGAAAATACTTATGCTTGATAATTGACTTCATCAGTGCCATTAGGAGACCATGTTGCCCATATTAGAGAACCAGGAGCCAAAATATTTGGCTTTAAAACATCGATGTCCTGAAAGATGGAATCCTTAATATTTGGCCCTCTAGAAGAATAAAATGCTACCTAAGGATCTGTACCTTGATATATATGCTTCAACCAATTTCCAATGGAAGCCTTAACCCTAAACCTTGTGATTTGACTTGATGGATCCCTTATTGTTGATCTATTATAGTAATCTACAAGAATTTGTGTTTGATCTACTTCTTTTATAACAATTCCTGGAATTCCCACTGGAACTAGATCAAATTTAGCTCCCGGAGATGGTTTATCCATAGGCATAATGAACATAGCTGCACCTAAACTCTTTGCAATTTTTTAGAGGCGTCTTACAGATGAAACACCATATGCAAAGTTGTATGAATATCCACAAACTAGAATGTTCCCCTGGATCATAGTCTTGTTAAAAGCTTCAGGGTTTTGGTAGTCAGATGGAATATATATCACATAAGAATAATTTAGAATTGCGTCAGTTCCTGTAACGAGAGCATGAGACTAACCTTTGTGTGTCGGGCATGAAATCCCAATCCCTGGAAGAGATTTTCCATTTCCTAGAAAAAGTGTATTTTTGTAGCTACAATCATCTACATAGGCTACTACTGAAGTTATCCATGGACTAAACGATACTATTGTTTTTGGATATCGACCATGATTTCCTCCAGCTTGTGTACAAAAACTTATTCTTTGATAGTAGAAAGACAAGAAACATAAAAAGGAGTGAGAAATGTAGCACTTTGACCATTTTGAGTATTTGGTCCAACGGAAAGGCTTAAAATGTTTACACCAACTTCAACAGCCTAATTAATTGCAACCACCATGTTTGCAAGAAAAACTCCAAATTCCCTATACAAGGCCTTGTAGACAACAATACGAGCATGAGGATCCATGCCACTTGCCTTCCCGAATTCGTATCCATGCATCCTCATTGGCACTCCATAATTTCCTGTTGTTGTTGCAATTGTATGACTTACATGCCCATCCCCATCCAGAGGAGAAGAAAAATCATAAGCAGGGTCAAATTATCCTAGTACAATCACAACAGCTGAAAAATGTTGAGCACCAACAATCTTCCCATTACAGAAATTCCTATTAGTATCAGGGTCAGCCTTTCATTTTCTTGTATAGCTGGGAACATGTCCATACTGTGGACAATTGTGAACTGCAAAGCTTGGATGCTGAGGGTAGATCCATGTATCAATAATGCCAATCACAACCCCTCCCACTTCTCTGTCTTCCCCTCCTCCACTTGGCCATACTCTAGATGGAAGCCCCAAAAACTCTGGCGTGTGAGTTGCCAACCTTTTAACTTTCCAGTCCTTTTGGACATGTTTTACTCCTGTAGTTTTCCTCAAATTTTCTGCCCGTTCCAGAGACATTTTCATAGAAAACGCATTGAGAGTATTACAATAGATGTAAAGTTTCTTAAATCTACCACTCTCAAGATGCTCCTCTAGAAGCATGTAAGGCTACTTTTCCAAGTGTTTAGAATAGAATTCAACAACTTCACTTTTACTGTCAATTTTTTGTCTAAACGTAGCAGTAGCCTCATAGCGTGTTATGGAGCCTCTGTATCAGTGGAGATAATGTTTGAAGTAGGTAAGGTGAGGAGCGGAAGACGTGTAAAGGAGAGAAATGTTTGCAAACAGGTATGGCGGAGGATTTCGTGTCAGTCGAGAGATGCAGAAACGCGCAGGTAGGGAAAACTGGGTTGAAAGCAAGTTGGACAGATGGAAACTTTCTATTGGTTGGAGAGACAAATAGGTGGAAAAATTTAACTGGTTTGAATGGTGAAATTCAATCTCTCCCATTGGTTGGGGCAAACAATGTTTGCCCACGCCAAGTCAGCAAAGAAAATGCCTTTCGGTGTAAAAAAATGTTTTTCAAATGACTCTTTTTTATATATTGAAAAAAAGGGCATGGAAGTGTTTGGTTACTAAGTAACCATATTTTAAAAGAGATTTTTTATTATTTCAAAAGTTATATTAATTAAAGTTCTTTTTATATAGTTTGTTTTTAAATTTTTTTTATAAAATAAAATAAAAATAAAGGGTTTATTTATAAAAGCTTTGCAAAGTTTATAAATATAGAAATCTAGGGTTTCATAAGAGAATTTTTTGAATAAAGATGGCTTTCACAAATTTCCATCCCCAATTCCCACCATTTGTAGGGAGGGATTATGATGTGTGGGCCATTAATATGGCGACCACTTTGCAAGCTCATGATGTTTGGGATTATGTCCAGTTTGGGTTTTCAGAATCTAAAAATGAAGAATAACAACTAGCCCTCACTAATGTAGAGAGGGAACTCTAGAAGAAATACAAAAAGAAAAATGCACAAGCATTGTAGCTTATCCAACAAGGAGTGCACCGAGCAATGTTCTAAAAGATTATGATCACATCTTCAATAAAGATAGCATGGGAGAATTTGGCGACAAGCTGTAATGGTGTTGCCAAAGTCAATATTGTTAAGTTGCAGAGTACTATGAGAGATTTTGAAACCCTGTAGATGAAGAAGATAGAGGACATTGATTCCTTCATGAATCATGTCATGACTATTGTAAATCCGTTAAAAATTTATGGTGAAGAAATTAAATCTGAAACTATGGTTGAGAAGGTCCTCAGATCTTTGTTTACCAAATTTGATGTTGTGGTAGGAGCCATAGAAGAAGCCAATGATTTGACATCATTGACAGTTGATTATTTGATGGGATCACTTCCATCACATGAGGCAAGGATATATGAAAATAAGGATTCCACTTTAGAAACTTCTTTCAAAAGCCACATTTCTATTTCAAGAGATAGAGGTTGAGGAAGTAGTATATCGAGAGACATAGGATGAAGCGTAAGACATGGTGGTCATATAGATGGCCGAGAAGAGCATGAACATGAAAGTGGAAGCGGCTGCAAAAGCCTCAACAATAATGAAAGAGTTGAAAAATCAATGTTGAGATGTTAGTATTGCAATAAATTTGGTCATTATGCCCATGATTGTAGGAAGAGGATAGCTGATCGAGGGAACCATTGAACTAATATTACTACAATGAGTACTAAATCCATGTTCCTAGCTTGTCATACCATGTATGAACCTTCTGACAATGTATGGTTAGTAGATAATGGTTGCAACAACCACATTATAGGAAAAAAGAATTTGGTTGCAAATTTAGATCAATCTGTGAAGACAGAGGTAAAGTTGGGAACTGACATGACTATGGATTTAGATGGAAAAGGAGTGGTCAAAATTCAGACCAAGCAGGGGGAGACGAAGACAATCTCAAAGATATATTATGTCTCTGGTCTCAAACATAATTTGATAAGTGTTGGTCAATTGACATAGAAGGGATACATAGTTATCTTTCAAGGACAAGAGTTTGTTATATATGACAAGTCCCCAAGAAAGCAACTGATAGAAAAGGTGCAGTTGACGAAGAACAAACTATTGGAACTCTAATTATGAATTACAGTGATCAGGTTAGTTCTTTTACAGTTGCATCTTCTAATGATGATTGGCTATGGTACTTTCGGTTTGGACAATTGCACTTTTCTGGTTTAAGATTGTTGCAATAGAAATGGATGGTTAGAGGCTTATGTCCCATCAAAGAACTTGTTATTACTTGTGAGAGTTACATCTTGGGAGAGAAACAACGTGAATTTTTTTGAAAGGGAGTTGCATACAGACCAATGCAACCTATTGAGCTAGTGCATACAGACTTGTGTGAACCTATAAGGACACAATTGATTGGTGGAAGTTGTTACTTCCTCACTTTCGTTGATGACTATAGAAGAAATAATTGGGTTTAGTTCTTGAAACAAAAGTCTCAAACTTTTACAAAGTTTAAGAAACTCAAAGCCTTAATAGAGAACCAAAGTGATTGAAATATCAAGATATTAAGGTCAGATCATGTTGGAGAATATGGTTTGAAGGCATTCCATGATTACTGCAAACAACATGGAATCAGAAGACAATTTATAACCAGGTACATATTGCAGCAGAATATTGTAGCAGAGAGAAAGAACATAACCCTTATGAACATGGCAAGGAGCATGTTGAAATGATGAAACTTGTCTAATGATTATTAGACAAAATCAGCCTCGTGTATTGTTTATGTGATAAACAAATATCCTACAAAGAATGTGATGAACAGAGTACCAGAAGATACATGGTCAGGTATGTCTTGCAGCATATCTCATCTCAAAGTGTTTGGATGTATAGCTTATGCACATGTGCCTAAAGAGCTAAGAGGAAAATTGGATGATAAAAGTGAAAAATGCATATTTACTGGTTATAGCGAGTAATAAAATTCTTATAACCGTGTCACCAAAAAGACCATAATTAGTAGAGATGTTATGTTCAAAGAACAAGAGTCGTGGAATGGTAGTATAGACAAAAATTTGGTGCACAAGTGCCACTGGTGGAAGAAGATGATGTGGCAGAAAAGGAGCAGCAAAAATCACAAGTGAAAACACAAAACAGAGACACACCAGCAAGGACTCCAATATTTTCTGAGCAGCATGGATATTCAAGTAGATCAATAGATTGAGATTCTCCTAGCAATTAATCAAGTGATGAATCAAGGAATTGTAGGAGAAAGATGAGAAGTATGAAAGATATTTATGATGATTTGGATGTTAGTTCAAATTTTGCATTGTTGTCATTCCAACCATCTTCATTTGAAGAAGCAATCAGAGATGAAAATTGGGTGCAAGCCATGGATGAAGAAATTGAAGTTATTGAAAAGAATGATACATGGGATTTGGTTGATTTTCCAAACAATAAAAATTCCATTGGTGTCAAATGGGTGTACTACACAAAGGTGAATGGGAAAGGTGAAATTTACATATTTACTTGTAGCTAAAGGATTCGCACATCGACTGGGAATATGTTTTGGAGAAACGTTTGCTCTTATAGCCAGATTGGATACTGTAAGACTGGTTCTAGCCAAAACGGCTCAGAATAAGTGGAAAGTATATCAGATGGATGTGAAATCAACCTTCTTGAATGGAATTATAGAAGAAGAAATTTATGTGCAGCATCCTTGAGGATATGAAGTTGAAGGTAAAGAAGATAAAGTTTATAGGTTGAAGAAAGCACTCTATGGACTCAAGCAAGTGCCTGGAGCTTGGTAACACAGAATTGATAGCTACATGATCAAGGATGGATTTTACATAAGCAACATTGAGCCTACTTTGTACACAAAGGTAAATGAGCATGGACAAATTTTGATTGTTTGTTTATATGTTGATGACATGATTTATATAGGTGATTTTGAATTGGATTAATTTAAAGCAACCATGATGAAATAATTTGGGATGAAAGATCTTGGTCTCATGAAATATTTTCTTGGCATAGTAGTTGAGAAATCTGAAGAAGGAATTTTTATTTGTCAAAATAAATATGCTAGAGATTTTCTGAAAAGATTCACGATGGAAAATTGCAAACTTGTCCCTACACTAGTTGAAAGATGTACAATGTTGAGAAAGGATGATGAAGGATCAGATGTCAATCCAAATCTATTCAAAATATTGGTTGGTAGCCTCACGAATCTCACACCTACAAGATTGGATATTATGCAAGGAGTAAGTCAGATTTCCAGATTTATGGAGACTCCAAAAGACACACATTGGAGAGCAGGAAAAAGAATTATGAGATACATAGTAGGAACTAGAGCTTGTGGCATAATGTATCCAAAAATAAAAAAACAAGGATTTGATTGGATACTGACAATGATTTTGCAGGTAATTTGGATGATAGGAAGAACACTTCTAGTTATGTGTTCCATCTTCATTTAGGTGTGATTTCATGGGCATCTAAGAAACAATCTATTGTGACACTTTCATCAACAAAAGTGAAATATGTAGCAACAACATGTCAAAAATTGTGGTTAAGAAAAGTATTTGATGGACTCAAGAAGAAAAAACAAGAATTGACAACAATATATTGTGACAACACCTCAGCGATTGCACTATCCAAGAATATTGTGTTTCATCAAAAGAGCAAGCATATTGATACTAGATATCACTTTATTAGAGAACCTGTGAGCAATGGAGAAGTTCACTTGAAGCCTTGTAAATCTAGTTATCAATTGGCTGATATATTTACTAATTCATTACAAAAGATGTGTCTGAGTTTCATATAAGAAACTTGGGTGTTGTAAGCCTAGCTAACACATAGATTTGCAAGCATGTTTGAGTTGTCATGAGTCATGTCTTAGTTTAGTGGTTGTAATTAAGAGGGAGTGTTAAAATAAGCTTGAATAAAGAAATTTATAAAATGTTTTGCATGAGAAATTATATATATATAATTTTTAACAAACATAAGAATGACAATGATTATATTTTTTTTTTTTAAATAATTAAAGCAATGTTTTTAACAACACATAATTTAAAAATATTATATATTTTTAATATATTTCCACTCCTATAAAATATGTTTTGTAAAGTACTTATTTAGGAGATTTTAAATTTATATAGAGAATTATGTCAAAAACAGTTTAAAATCTTTAAAAAATTTTAAAATTAAAAATATGAAAGCATCTAGTTCTTGCACAAAGAGCCAATGGTACATGGGAGGCCCACCATCCTAACACATTTCTTAGCATTTAATAAGGGGATAGCATGGCCATCCCACCCCATGCAACGTCACATGCTAACTCACCCTTTGGTATACAACATTATGATTAAATACTCTACCTATGTTGGGAATTTATTCATCCCCTGCTATTGTTGGGCGTGGAGCCTGATTATCTTCTTTATTTAGAGGTATTTCCACATTGGACCCCAGTTCGTAATGTGGGGGAAATATATTTTATGTGTTCCATTGCTCTATAATATTTAATTTTTTGACACAATCTATGTCCTTTTGTGCTACAAGTGAAGAATCTCCACTACAGGTGGGACAATTATATTACAATGCCAACTTTTAGGTACATTTGTTGTTGAAGGCCCTAGTCCCCATGAGCAACGATTGTCTATAGTTGCAACACTATATGATGTCATGTTAGGTGCAAGGATGAGGTTTAGGAAAGGTTGCGACAAGGAATTCAAGTGATCTAGGAGAAAGTAAGAACTCCTATGAATAATAAACAAGGTAGGTAAGATGTCATTGATCAGGTAACAATTCACATATCAATTCCTTTACAAACTTTGATTTTGTCTCTCTTCGCATCATGGTATCTAGTGTTTGGGGTATAGGGCATCCTAGCGGTAACAAATTCTCAAAGACTATTGTGGTTCTCTAGGTTTTTCATCCAAAAATTGAGGCCTTCCTATGGCTCTGCATCTCAATGTCGTACACCTCACCCTCTTCCACCGTCAATTCACGCTAGTCTCGAAATGAATTAACAACTCTCCCTTGGTTGTATTTTCTTGTTAATATTGGTATTTTCCTCCTTTAGGGGTTGTTGTCCTCTACAATTGACCTTTTCTCCAATGCCAAGTTGTGTAAGAGGATGAGATCCTGATGGTGGTTTGGAGGTCATACACCTTCAGGAAGGCCTTGTGCCCATACATAAGTATAGTTATCTACTGCCACCAATTAGAATCGGTAACCATCAATGATCACTAGGCCTACTCTATCTCAGAAATTCAAATTGAAGCATTACTATGTCTCCATGCCCTGAAAGCTATCAAAACATAGTCAAACTTTCCTCAAACTTTCTCCAAGTTCTAAAATGTCTTTTCCAACACCTGGGGAACATATCAAGCTTTGATAAGGCTTCAATAAAATCTTACAAACCTCAGTAAACATTCTCTAGTCAACCACCTATGTCTCCTTAGTTGTCTTCACCTTCAAGCAACTCAAACCCTTGTCCATTCTTATGGAACTGATCCAAACCTTGTGCAAGCTTTTGGAACTCATATAAAATCATCGAAACACTTATGTAATGATTAGGACACCTAAAATACCTCTCTAATAATGAGGAAACATCCTCCATACATTACCTAGTTACGCACATCAATTATGCATGCTTACCAACGGTGAGAAAACCATAATTTCATGATGTGACATTGTGACAAAACCATGACATAGTGGACAATTTGACATCCAGGTTTACATCAAGTACAACACATTAGTAATAATGACAATAGTATCTTATGTATCCCTCATGGATAACATAGAAATACTATGGAAACTACAAAATTTAGTAAAGCTTAGAGAATATTTATATACAAATGTTTAAGGGGTTTCTTTATCAAATGACAAACTCCCTTCAGGATATAAACTAATTTAATTAGACAACATGAATGATGAGTAAGGATTGTCTAGTGAGAGTCATAGTTATGATATATATAATTATGAGTCATGATATCAATTTGTGCACTAAAAACACCCACTTCTAGGTAGAATAAACTAGGAAAATTATTTAAATGATCAAGGGCAACAACTACCAACCCTTGCAAAGGATAATAGACTATGTATACTAACACCTTAAAGTGTAAGAATGGATGTTATTGGGAATTTATAATGATCCCTTGATAAGAATTATGCACAAATTGACAAGAAAAGTAAGGGTTAACTAATATAGAGTGTATGCACTAATTGTTTCATGAGTGGCTAAATTTCATTGAGGAAGGAAGAATACATGACTAGAAATTAAAGTTCAAGGTGATGAGGCATATTTGAAGTTTAAATATATACTTAATTGACTATACCTATCAATGTCAATTCCTAGTTGAGGGAACATGAAATGATTATTGACAAGTAATTGGATCTTGATGAAAACATGACAATAATAATATTAATGAGATAACCTAGATCCTAAATGAATGTTCAATAACCATATTTTGTAGTTGGTATTCATTGCTATACAAGAAAATGAAATTGATGAATCATGGTAAGAAAGCTATAATGCATTAATTCTCTGTATATATGATTCTCACACTTAGGATGTTATGATATGAGGATGTGATTTCATTGATTATGTGATGACATGATACGTATTTGATATACATAGGTTGATGGCATTTCAGGATGTGGAGCATGTCGTAGTAGCATGCAAATTTCATGACATGCATGAGCATACAATTATTACTATTCAAAATGCTATGATAACAATGATGTTATGTTCCCACGATCATATGCAAGATTTGGCATGCAAATTATTATTATATTATGATGTTATGACTAATGAATTTGTTGCATATTGAGATGTGATGATTGACAGGAAATCCAAAAATAGGCTGAGAATGCTAGTTTATTTGATGATCTCGTGGAGGCCCATATCCATGAGGGAGAATGTGTAACATCATATGGGATGGGGACAAACTCAACCAACACTACATATGTTATTGTATATATTTCCTTGTATATCTTAATGGATAGCTCTTGAAGAGATATAAGACCATCTTGAGGAGTCTGAGTGCTTGATATTGGATTGGGATGCAAAATTCTAGAGGGGACATAAAGAGTTTGATGTCTGGTGCTATGTAACTTAGTGAGTTGTGGAGGGAGTTGGGGCAACCTTGCGAGATGCCCAAAATAGTTGAGTACTAGGACTAGATGTATGCTTTGGGGAAGATGAGTTCTAGGTCTTCGATGAGTCTTAAGGGTATGATATAGACCGATGAGGCTATATGCCTGATTCTGAAAGTGGGAAAGAGGCTTGTGATTCCTCAATATTTCCCGGTGTTGTGATGTAACTTTTGATGCTTGTTCATATACTAGT
The DNA here is from genome assembly GCA_000404065.3 of Pinus taeda. Lineage (NCBI taxonomy): Eukaryota > Viridiplantae > Streptophyta > Pinopsida > Pinales > Pinaceae > Pinus > Pinus taeda. Next base: position 102,203 of record APFE031744722.1, on the reverse strand, counting down.
TTGGCAAAGGGTGTTTGACAATCATAGGGTATAAATAAATAAAGTAAAATAAACTAATAAACTTAACTTCGGGACAAAGTTCCTTAAAGAGGGGGAGAATGTAATTCCCCGTAATAATAATAATAATAATAACAACAACAAAGTAAATAAAATAAAATAATATTAATATATAAATACAATAACAATTAACGAGAAAAGATAAAATAACAATTAACAAATAAAATATATGAATAAATAAACAAAGAAAATATAATAATAAATAAAAAAATAAAAGTTGGAATGATCACATGGATGGTGTACATGTAGATCCCTTTCCAATCCCCTTACAATTTTTAAAATAGTTTGTTCTATTTAATGGTGGAGAAGGGGGAAGAAGAGGCATGCATTCATTCACTCATTCTCGAGGAAAGAAATACTAGAGGGCGAATATTACTGGAAGTAATAAGTTGGTTGAGGGCTTGGGAGTGATAAGTGCAAGGAAGATTAGTTACAAGCTCATCTAAGATTGGGTAGGGAGTTGTCCCCAACACCTTGTTGTGGGTAGTGGTCTTGGATCAACAAAATTCAAGCAATGTCACAACACCATGAACATTAGTAAGAAATATTCACTCCTTAGATATGTGGCATTGTTTAATTTTTTCTTAAATATCTTAATAGCTTGGTTGTTGTATTTTGTCGCATGGTTAATTTCTAAGATGTTACAACATATTTCTGAGCATAAGACAAGATGGGCTAAATTGAGTGATCTAAAGACCTGTGGTTTGGTTCCTTTTCCCAACATATATCCAACCTTATCCCCCATTCTATTCTCTTACAAGTTAACATGACTTCAATAAGTACTCATATTTGAATTATGATTTTATGAATCATGAGCATTGTACCATTTGGTTAATATAACATTTTCCCATATTAAAATGTAAAACACCTCTCAATACACATTTCACCACAATAATATAGATCAAAATTTTAAAATAATAAATATTCTTTAATTTATTTAATAATAATAATAATAATAAACCAGTTATTACAAAATTAAATCACTTATATTCGTTTGAAACGTCATCTTAGAGTGAATACATTTATTTACAAAAAAAATATTTGTGTTTTAGAATATTGACAATTTTGTTAAAGATATGATAGAGTTTTGATGGACTTATTTTATAAAAACTGTGGTCAACTCAAATATTATGTATAAATTAATAAATATTGTGTATAAATTAATAAATATTCTAACTTTTCTCTTGTCTAGCAATATGCGTAAGGAACCGAATTATCAACCCGAATGCTCGATCTGCAATTATCTCTTCCGAATATTTGAATTGTTCACATGATCTCCATGGTGGTGTTGAGATTTTCGGTTTTGAATAAAATAGGCAACATCTCAGTAGGTGATAACAATAGAAATTTTTTTGCTAGATTAACTCCAGTTTGTTGGGAGGGAGTTAATGCATCCTAAATTTGAGTTGAGAGGATTTATGAGGCAGTTAGATTCTCCTTCGTATAAAATAGGTATCCATACGGATGGTTTGTGAGAGTGAGTTTGTGAGGATTTAATTATGTAATCTCCTGTTTGATTAATAAAGAATTGCCGATGCCTATGTTTGGTGGAAGTAGCCCAGATTGGTTGGGTGAACCACGTTAAATTCCTCTGTGTTTATGTGCTTGATTTATTTGCTGAGTATTTAGTTGAATCTGTTGTGCTTGTGATCTCCAAAAAATGGTATCAGAGCATGTTGGAGGTTTGGCGCAGAGGAGGAGGTCCTATGTGCTAGTGTGGTGCGGATAATCCATTCGCTGCTGGTGCATATTGCTGCGGAAGGGATCCGGAAGTACAGAGACAACTTTGAAGATATTGAGCTATTGAAGCATGAAAGATTGAATGTTGTCATGTAGATAGAGGCTTCTCGATACTATGTTGCTATTCATATTTTAGATGTGAGGGAGTTAATGTTGACTGAAGATGGCAACGGGAAAAACTTCTTTTATGCGCTCTATTTAGTTACTGCGACAAACACATCACTTGCTGCGTGGAGTCCCCACAAATTTAAGAGATACTGTGGAGAAGTATGCGATTGAGGTGGAGATTTGAAGCGTGTGGCTCACCATAAAACATTGCTGGTGCGTGGAGTCTATTATGCGCAAAACTGGTGGTGCGTAAACCCTGCGGGAGCATTCCTTTGATTGCTGGTGCTTGGTGCGTAGTGCTGGCAGCGTGAGTGGATTGCTAGTGCGTGGATTGTTGCTGGTGAGTATTATGCCATGGATGATGTGTGGAGCGTTTTACATCAGGGCCTGTGTGTGAATGCGTATTGCTGGTGAGTGGATTGCTAGCGGATTCTCTGCGTGGAGATGAGGTGCGTATGTGATTGCTGGAGCTCTCGATTGACTGCTGCGTGGAGTTCTGAAGGACTGGTGCGGTTAGCGTGGAAGTCTTATGCTGAGCACAATAAAACGGTAACACAACTGTGCCATGGTTTGTTCTTTAAAAATCGTGTTTTTTTGGAAAGGCGACTTGATATTGAAAACTCCAAGAAAAAACAAAACTTGTTTCATTTGAACTATGTTTTTGATAATATTGAGATTTGTGCTCCAAATTGTATTTACTAAGATGAAAAGAATCTAAAGTGGTGGTAATGTTAACACGAAAACTGTCGTGAAGCAGCACTTGCGAGCAGAGACGACTCTGTTCCTATAAATTAATGTGTTGTTAAATTCACTTGTTAGTTTAAGTCTGAGGCTCAAGGTGTTGAAGAGAAATGTGGTTGCCTTCTTAAGCCAGTGATTTTCTCTGCCAAATTTGTTTTTGTTTGCCCTGATATTTCATTCTATGAGGCGGCTTCTTTGGCAGGGTACAGAGGCCACGATTTTTTTTTCTTTTTTTAATTTCATATTCTCAGAGAGTAAGGCATAGGCAATTTTTTTTAATTGCTGGTATTTAAACAGTTAGATTTTGAAATTATTGTGTTTTTTGGTAGATATAAGATGGCGAAAACTCAGAGTGCCTGGTTTCAAATTGAGAAGTTTAATGGCAAAAATAATTTCGAGATCTGGAAGGTGAAGATGCATGATTTGCTTGTCCAACATGGCGTGGCAAAGGCGTGGTTGGGCAAGTCCAAATAGCCTTACAACATCACAGATAATGAGTGGGCCGAGATGGATGAAAGAGCGATAAGTGCTATTCGACTGTGTCTAGCTGATGATGTCCTGTTTAATATCGTGTCGAAGACAACAACTGCTGGTTTGTGGACGAAACTGGAGAAACTGTACATGACCAGATCTTTAACCAATAGGATTCTCCTGAAGCGACAGTTGTACAGTTTGCGAATGAAGGAAGGTACATCGATTGCTAATCATTTAAATGATTTTAATACTCTTCTTGTGCAATTACAAAGTATAGAAGTAAAAATTCCATCCGAGGATAAAGCTATTACTTTATTGTGCTCATTGCCCGAGTCATGGGATCATTTTGTTACTTCTATAAGTCTTAGTTCATCAGAAACTATTGAGCTTAATGATGTAGTTGCATCTTTATTATCGGAAGAAACAAGGAGGAGGTCGCATTCCGAAACCTCTACATCAGAAGCTATGATGGTTAGAGGTCGTTCGAAGGAAAGACACCCCAGGAAGCCGAGCGAATCACGTTCAAAGTCGAAAGGGAAGAAGAGTAAGCTAAAGTGTTGGTTTTGTGGCAAATCAGGGCATTTAAAGAAGGACTGCTGGAAGTGACAGCAACAAACTTCAAAAGCAGATTCTTCGACAAAAAAGAAGGAGGCAAATATGACAGATACAGGTTCGGCATCTGGTTCAGGTATGAGTGATGAAGTATTATCAGTTAATTTGTCAAATCATGATCAACATCGGTCGTTAGATTCCAGTGCATCAAACCACATGTGTATCCATAAATAATGGTTTAAGACATATAAATCAATTAATGATGGAGTTGTGTACATGGGTAATGATGTAACATGTAATATTGTGGGGATTGGGAGCACACAACTACAAATGTTTGATGGGACAACTAGAATATTAACTAATGTGAGGCATGTACCAGATTTAAGAAAAAATTTGATTTCATTAGGAGCACTTGATTCAAATGGATATAAAACTGTAATTCAAGGTGGAGTAATGAAAATTTACAAAGGTATTTTACTAGTTATGAAAGCTAAGAAAGTAGGAAATCTATTTCAGTTAGAAGGAGGTACAAGGTCAGATTTTGTGTCTACTGTGTCTGAACATGACAGTAGTTCCATTCACTTATGGCATCAAAGATTGGGGCATATGAGTGAAAGAGGGTTGAAAATTTTGGCTGATCGCAAGTTACTTCCAAATCTGAAGTGTGGAAAATTAGATTTCTGTAAGCATTTTCTGTTTGGAAAACAAAGTAAACGAAAGTTTAAAATAGGAAAACATACTAGTAAAGGCATACTTGACTATATCCATTCAGATGTCTGGGTACCAAGCCCTACAACCTCATATGGTGGTTCGTCTTATTTTGTATCATTTATTGATGACTTTTCTAGGAAGGTGTGGGTCTACATGTTGAAAAGGAAGTCTGATGTTTTTTCAGTTTTCAAGCAATTTAGAGCATTGGTACAAAACAGCACTGGTAGAACAATAAAATGTTTAAGAACTGACAATGGTGGTGAGTTTACTTCCAAGGAGTTTGACAACTATTGCAAGGATGCAGGGATTGAGAGACATAAGACCACGGTTTATACTCCTCAGCAAAATGGAGTTGTTGAACGCATGAACAAGACTCTTCTAGAGAGAGCAAGGAGTATGTTGAGTAACGTCGGATTGCAGAAGGAGTTGTGGATGGAAGCGGTGGCAACAACTTGTTATGTGATAAACCGATCTCCATCGACGGCGATAGACTGCAAGATTCCGCGAGAGGTATGGAAAGGAGACCCTTGTGACTATTCTAAACTCGGAGTGTTTGGTTGTGATGCATATGCTCTAGTGCTTAAACATCAGCGAACTAAATTAGATCCAAAGTCTAAAAGGTATATCTTTGTTGGGTATGGTGTTGGAACAAAGGGATATAGATTGTGGGATCCTACTACCTGCAAAATCATCATCAACAGAGATGTAAAGTTTAATGAATCCTCTCTTGTAAAGTTAGACGTAGATAGTAGATTGAAACAGGATGATGTATCTGACCTTCAGTACATTCCATTTGATAGAATTTCTAATGATAGTCATGATGACCATAGTTCAGATACTAGTCATGAACAGGTTTCAGAATCAGAACATGAACAGGGTTCAGGTATAGATCATGAACAGGTGTCAGATATTGATCATCAAGAAGTTCCTACATATGGTAGTCAGCCAATCGAGGAAGCGCCAGAAACATCCTTAAGGAGGTCGACAAGAATCAAACGACCACCGAGAAGGTATGATGATTATGTTACTTCAGTTGCATTTACTGCTAATGACGATGAACCTCTGTGCTATCAAGAAGCAATAGAAGGTTCGAAAAGTGACAAGTGGAAACCAGCCATGAAGGATGAAATGACGGCCTTAGGTAAGAACGACACATGGGATTTGGTTGAGCTTCTGAAAGACAGGAAAACTGTGAGGTGTAAATGGGTTTTCAAGCTGAAACGGGGTGTGAATGATACAAAAGACAGGTACAAAACGAGGTTGGTTGCAAAAGGGTTTTCTCAGAAAACCAGCATTGACTTTCATGAGATTTTTTCACCAGTGGTTAAAATCGTTTCAATTAGAATTGTGTTAGCATTAGTGGCTTTGCTTGATTTAGAGTTGCAGCAATTGGATGTTAAGACTGCATTTCTACATAGAGACTTAGATGAGGAAATATATATGGAACAACTGGAAGGGTTCGTTCAGCATCGCAATAAGAAATTTTTCTGCAGGCTCAAGAAGTCATTATATGCCATGAAGCAGTCGCCTCAGCAGTTGTATAAGAAGTTTGATTCTTTCATGTTGAGTCAGAAATATGTTAGAAGTGAATATGATCATTGTGTTTATTTTAAGCAATTTAAAAATGGCATATTCATTATCTTAGTATTTTATATTGACGATATGCTTTAAGCAAGAAAAAGCATAGAAGGCTCAGATGGCAAGGACATTTGATATGAAAGATCTAGGAGTAGCAAGACAGATTTTGGGCATGGAGATTTTCAGAGACAGGAGCAATGGTAAGCTATGGCTATCACAGCAGAAGTATATTGAGAAAATATTTTTGAGATTTGGTATGAATAATGTGAAGCCTGTGTCAGTCCCTTTAGCTTCTCATTTTAAGCTTTCTTTGAGTTTATGTCCTAATAGAGATGAATAAAAGGATTATATGTCTCGAATTCCATATGCCAATGCAGTAGGGTGTTTAATGTATGCGATGGTTTGTACTGGATTAAATATTTCACATGCAGTTGGGGTTGTCAGCAGGTATATGACAAATCCAGGTAAAGAACACTAGTCAGCAGTGAAATGGGTGTTTCGGTATTTGAGAGGCACAAGTAGTTATTGTATCACTTACAATAAGAGTAGTGAATTTGTTTGCGGATATGTTGACTCCGATTTTGCAGGTGATTTGGATAAGATATGGTCAACATCATGGTATGTCTTTACTCTTGTAGGTGGAGCTATCAGCTGGATGTCAAAGCTACAAAACATTGTTGCTTTATCCACTACTGAAGCAGAATACATTGCTGCTTCTCATGCTTGCAAATAAGCGATTTGGCTGAAAGGTTTGTTTGGTGAATTTGGTAGGTTGCAGGACAACATCAAGTTATTTTGTGACAGTCAAAGTGCAATACATTTGGCTAAGAATCCGGTCTATCACAGTAAATCAAAGCATATACCGATCAAGTACCATTTTGTAAGACAGGTTATCGCTGAAAGGGGAGTCTCTCTTGAAAAGGTGCATACAAAGGAGAATTGTGCAGGCATGTTCAAGAAACCAGTTTTGTTAGAGAAGCTACGCTGGTGTTTGGCTTCTCTTGGCTTGTAGAAAAGATAAAGTAATAAAGAAATAGGGCATCAGGCTAATTTTGTCAAGGTGGAGATTGTTGAGATTTTAAATAAAATAGGCAAAAATCTCAGTAGGTGACAACAATAGGAATTTGTTACTAGATTACCTCCAGGTTGTTGGGAAAGAGTTAATGCATCATATATCTTATGTGAGAGGATTTATGAGGCAGTTAGATTCTCCTTGCTATAAAACAGGTATCCATACAGATTGTTTTTTGGTGTGAAAGTTTGTGAGAAATTGATTAATTATGTAATCTCCTATTTGATTACTAAAGATTGTTGATGACGTAGCATAGATTGATTGAGTGAATCATGTTAAATTGGTGCATATTCTATGTATGGTTTATTTGTTGTATATATTTGTTTATCTTGTTGCGCACTGTTAAATTAACATATCCAATATATATGTACTTTAAATTGATTTACATATAATATCTAAATAGGGTGATTTTATATTATTCAAAATTTTGTAACATAAATCTGGATGTATTCTTTAGTATCGTATTTTAGTTTAAGTTTGAAAGTATTTAAATTTGCGTCATATCTATATTAATGATGATGAGAATGTTTAAAATGGCAACATATATCTATATTAATGATGATGAGAATGTTTAAAATGGCACCATACATATATTAATGTTGAAGAAATATCCAACATTTTTAAAATAACCTTTTTTTGGGTTAATGGTTAGTAACTGAATATCTTAATAGCGTATTTTTTTAGGTATGTTTATTTTGAGATTGATATGATTTTAAATATAGTTTAATTTAATGATAATTTATTTTAATATTTCTTTAAAATGTAAAAAAAATAAAATTATTTTAATTATTTATTATAATAGAGATAAGGTGTTTATGTTACAAAACAATTTTAAAACTCTGAAATTAAAAGAAAAAAATAATTGACATGTGAAAGGGATATTATGTAATAATTTTGTTTAGATGGGAGAGAATAAGAAGACCAGGAAGTTTTGGAAAAAAGTGTATGAAATGGTTAATAGATTTGGGAAAGCAAGTCTACTGCACTTTAAAATAGATATTGAATTCGATATAGAATGATTTAGAGAGTAATTTATAGTTATTAAAAAAGGAGTATGAAATGGTTAATACATCTGGGAAAGCAAGTTTATAACACTTTAAAATAGCTATAGAATGATCTAGAGAGTAATTCATTGTTATTAAAAGCTTATGAGTAGTTACATATAAAAGACTAAAAATATAAAAGAGAAAATACTATAGGAACTTAAAAAGATTAGTCTTACTTTGTAACCCTACGCGGAAAATGTATGAAAGGCTATATCTCTTGAGCCAATATGTTGTGTCACTAATGTCATACAACCATATGGGCATGCGTGCCTTTATCTAATTTGATAGGTTTGGAGAGAGTTCCCTTAAAAGTTTATGCTAGGAATTAGTATAGGGTTCTATGCTTAATGTCGTGCTTTTTCATGAACTTATTTCATGAACTTAACATGGCCCCCATTTCCCTTAAAGCAATTGTTGTCATTAACACTTGACTAACTATGCATTTTTTTGTAGGAATGACACATCTTCCTATGTCACTCCTTCCACTGGTAGGGCTTTCAATTTGATGAGGTACTAGTTAATTAATTGATATGTAGCTACTTAATTGTTGTCTCAAAGATTGTTTATAGATGTAGTATGATTTTCCTTCTTCATTAATATTTGGTTAAATAGTTTTGACTAAGATATTTTCAACAATTACCTTCTTTAAGAAGCAAAATTTGAAGAATGAATGTACGTGTGAAAATGGATGCAACTCCAATTTGTAATCCATTATTTTTCCCATTTACATCACCTTCTAAGTGACATAATACTTGGGTGCTAATTTATTGTCCTTTTGCTTCTTTAGGGACATTAATTTATATGGTTTGTAGCCTAAAAAATATCAAATTCACTATGATTTTCCTTTAACTATGTTGTTTATCTAATTTGTATTTTATCCTATATTTTGCTATGAAAAAGTTGTCCTTCACTAGTATGAGAGCCTTGTGTTAGTGCCCGATCTGGTCCTCTACTACTTGAACCTTTGTAGTCACATTGAAGGGTAACGTGATGGTTGGAGGTTGATATCTATAAAGCATCATAAGTGGAGACATTTTTGATAGATTCTATGATGATGTGTCATACCACCATTATCCCACGGCTAACCACTTTAACCATTGTGTATGTTTATTAGATGCAAACAAACAAACGTATGCTTATAAACATTTATTGAAAAGATCATTTTCCCATTAGTGTGACATATGTAAGATGAGTAGTGAATCTATTAGGTTCCCAAAAAATTAAATTAATTTAATTGAAAAACTTGTATGGAATATTGCATCTATATCTGTTATAATAATATTGGGGATTCCATGTATATTTTAAATTACTTACATGAATTATACAACTACTATTCTTGCTTTAAAATGATGAGAAAGAGAGTACAAATGGATATACTTGGCTATTTGATCCACTACTAGAATTGAAATATTCTTTCCTCTATATTTCAACGAACTTGTAATAAAACACACTAGAACTTATTCGTAGAATTAACTTGGTATGGATAATGATTGTAGGAGACTTAGGGTATTCACTTGGTATTCCTTCTTCTATTGAAAGACCACACATTTATCCATGAACTTTTAAATATAAATTCTAAGACTTTTGTAGAAAAATACCTTCTTAATCTTATGCTAAGTTATTAAGAACCTTGAATGTCCTTCTATAAGAGAATTGTACGACCCCAAAAGGTCCTTCTGTTTGAGTTAAAAATTCTTAGATAAGTATATTTGATCTTCATAATACATTAGATCATTACTCCTTACTAATTTATATAATGAATGCAGGTCCTGTAAAAATTCATGTAGATTCAAACTGTTAATTGTAATTTACTATAACAATAGACTTTAATCTACTCTACTCATTAGGAAAAACAATTAAACAATTGAAAAATCACGAATCATACAAGAGAAGAATTCAATCAAAGCACTACAAAATTATTTTGTAGGGAAATCCATAGCTAAAAACCCCTGCTATATGTATATTTTATGAGATAGAAAATATGAGAAGATTACAATTCTTTTCTCAAGCCCGATCAACCTCCACACTATCTCTATTTGTCTCACTACTTCCTAGACAAGCGTTGGCCGATACTTAACCAAATCCAAGCCTTCTTGAGTCCCTATTTCCTTTCATTATTTAATGAGGAATTTGGCCCCTATTTAATAGGAATTTTCCTCCATTGGATTGCATAGTTCCTTTAGGTTCTTCCTCTCACTGTATGCACCATCTATACAATTAAGGTAATAATACAACTGATAATACATTGCGCTTAAAATCTAATCTCAACTAGGTAACTCTCATATATGACATGCATGAGTTATTTATGAATGAATTATTAGTTAACTGGTTCAACACGTGACGCAACACCCCATTTTCTGACCTCCTACTAGTTACTCCATCAGTTCAAACTAGTTTAACTGATTTTAACTCAAGTAAACTAAATTAATTAAATACAACTCAAAACAAACTCGACCATTGCTCATATAAATTAGGATACACTCTACATTACTCAAGTTATACCCTCAAATTGAATTAATCGAGACAACTAAGTCAAATTAGCTTAGTTAACTCATACAAGTTGTCTTGTGAGCTGGAATTACATTTTTTCTCCTAATTTAATTCAAGGGAAAATTAAATCAAGTTTTTCTTGTTTCCATTTTCAACACTCCCTCTCAGCAAGAAATGGATTCACATCTACCCTGATCTAGCAACTTTGGAATGTATTGCATGCAAAACCTCCCATTGTTTTTGTTTCTATTGCAACATCTGTAACTAAGAATAATAAATAAATAAAAATTAATCATTGAATCAATATGTAACTATCTACTGGGAAAATTGTGTTGCTATTGCCTCTGCTACTGAGCCTCCTGATCTGTTCTCAACAATGCTCTACATTCCTCAAAATCTACTCACATTATCCTCTTGATATTGAATGTTGTGGGCCCTCATATAAAGGTAATGATCAATGAGGCAAAAACACCTCAATGGACCTTGCCCAAATTTCTGCAACTCTTGGGACTATTGCTTCACATTGCCCCACCTCACACCTAGAGGTATGGTTGCACATGCTCCCTTTACCCACTTATCTCAAAATGCTTCCGTACTAGAGGTCTCTTTTTGAGTGGATTTTTCACTCCGTCTCCTCTTTGCTTCTCCAATTGTGGTTGCTCCATAACTTCTTGAGGATTCTTGTGAGGCTACATGTTGAGGGGTCTAACTTGTTCCCTCTCAATCACCATATATCTAGTCTATGCCTTGCTTTGCAAGGATTTTCATGCATGAGCTAAATCTGACCTACTCATACAATTGTTTTTACAGCTATGTTTCCACTTTCACACTACTATTAAAATCACTGCAATAATGAGTATGATCTCCCCAGATCCTTAAGTACTAGCTTCCATATGGTTTCTCCCTCTAAAACTAGACTCCCTCTGAGTTTCAATATCCCTGCAGGAAATCTCTCTACTCCTCAATCTACCAATACCAATGATCACAACTCCTTTTTATGCCACTAAACAATGAATCACCAATCTTCCCACTAGCAGCCTTCTTGCTCCATTAAGAAGTCTGCACATAAGGTCCTTTGGATATACCCTGAATTAGGGCTCCATAAATATGCCTCCTAATATCTCATTAGTTTTTCAATGATCATTGTACATGAGGAATTCAATGATTAGATTATAATGTGAATACAACTCGGATACCATGTGGAAATTCCTTGTAGATTCCAACTGCTAATTGTAATTTACTAAAACAATAGACTTGAATCTACTCTACTTATCAGCAGAAATAATTAAATGATCATGAAATCAAGAAGCATAAAAGATAAATAATTCAATAAACACATTACACAATGATTTCCTAGGGCAAGCCACACCTAAAAACCCCTGTTATCTATATATTACATTAGTCGGAAAATATGAGAATATTACAATGTTTTGCTCAAGCCCGAGCAACCTTTGTATTATCTCTATTTGTCTCACTACGTCCTAGACAAGCATCGACCAATTCTTAACCAAATAAAATCATTCCCAAGTCCCTATTTCCTTGTGTTTATCAATGAGGAATTAGGCCCCTATTTAATAGGAGTTTTCCTCCAATGGATTTTGCAGTCCCTTTAGGTTATTCCTCTGACTGCATTCACCATCTGTATAATTCAAATAATTATACAATTGATAGTACACTACCCTTGATATCCAATATCAATTGGGTAACTCTCATATCTGACATGCATGAGTTATTTATGACTGAATTATCAGTTAACTGGTTGAACATATGAAGCAACACCCCACTGTCTGACCTCTTACTAGTTCATCCATCAGTTGGAACTAGTTTATCTGACTTTAACTCAGTTAAACTGAATTAATTAACTACAACTCAAAATAAACTCAACTAGGGCTCCTATAAAGTAGGAGACACTCTACATGACTCAAGTTTGACACTCAACTCGAATTAACTGAGAAAACTTATTTAACTCACACAAGTTGTCTTGTGATGTGGAATTGACACTCAACTCGAATTAACTGAGAAAACTAAGTCAAATTAACTTAGTTAACTCATACAAGTTGTCTTGCAATGTGGAATTACAATTTTTCTCCTAATTTAATTCAAAGGAATATTATATCAGGATTTTCTTGTTTCCATTTTCAAAAGGTCCTCCTATAAATGTTGAACAGTCTAGCATACCTTCTAATATTTCTTCCATTTTGTCCTTACTTCTAATATTGAGTCCAATTATGGAATAGAAATAGAAAATCATACAACCACTATTTCTTTTTCTTTCCTTAAAAGTGCATCTACCACCATATTATGTTTTCCTTTCATGTAGATAATTTCAAGGTAACAACATAGCATCATTGTCATCCATTTTACTACTCATTTGAATATAATTATCACTCCAAGATGTAAATCAAATTATCTTGATCTACTTTCACTTTCAAGTTCTTTACTATTAGGTAAGGATGCCATTTTTCAACTGTGTAGTATGACCAATATTTCGTTTTCATAAATGGATATGAGTAAATCATTTCCTTCAAGCTGGATAATATCAAAGGAAATAGGCCTTCTTTCTAGCATTAGAACTACACTAGTATCATGCTTTTAGGAATTGGAATCCATAGTAAACATTTTTGTGAAGCTGGTTGTTGAAAATAAAGGAGTTGTATACATATCCTCCTTAATTTTTGCAAGATCTGGTAGCTCCTTGTTTCTAGGAGAGTGTTTCCTTCTTTAATTATTCTATTCCATGTTCTAGTATTTGACCATAATTCTTGAAAATTTTGTAGTAATAGCCTATAAATCCTAAGAATCTTCCTTGACTTTTCTCATGTTCGCTATTTTTTCATATATTTTATTTTGTGAAGGTCTCCTTTGCATATTCTTGAGATACACTATGACCCAAATATTGCACTTCTTTAAACTCAGAGGCTCTCTTTGAAGGATTTGTATACAATTGTTGTTATTCCATTTTATTTGAGACCCTGTCAACACATCATACATGTTGTTCCGAATATTTCTTATAGATTATTATGTCATCAAAAGAATATAACACAAATTTCAAATGAAGGGATTGAAAATAAAGTCCATCAACATTTGAAATGTTCAAGGTTTATTAATAAGTGTAAATGACATAACGAAAACCTCATAATGACTATCATTTGTTTTTAGGCATATTTTGAGAATGCCTTTTTGTATCATTTTGATATTGGTGATATCCTTAACAATGGTTCATATTATTAAATAAATTTACTTCATGCAATTCAGCTAATAATCAACCAATGATAGTAATATTAAACATATCCTATATGTTCATTTCTTTGAATTTTCCATAATATGGAAAAAGACATTGTAAACCGTTATTTTCTATAACCATCACTACTAGTAAACAGAAATAACAATTGATAGTTTGAATGGTTCCAACATCTAATTTTGTTTTAATAATATCCTCAATCTCACTCTTCTATGCATATGGATTCCAATGAATCCTAATTATATGTGGTAAACATCTTCGTTAGAAATTAATAACATGGTCATGATCTTCAGTAGGTAAAATACCCTTGGGAGTATCTCCAAATAACTTGGAACTATTATTTATAACGTTTTGGAGATCCACTAGAGTAGAATGTATAAGTGTTTGAACATATAGGTAACACAGTTATGTGATTACACCATCCCATCCCTTTCTGCTTATTTCTTTCATGATGTTAGATATTATCGTTGTAAAGGATTTCTCTTGGATATGTACATCTACAATATGTACTAGAAACTTTAGTCATAAACAAAAGAAGGAAATTTATTGTATTTGTAATTGATGATGTTATGGGAATTGTATAAATTAATGAACACTATTATATTTTACTTTTTGATATATCCATCGATATTGAGTGTATATGGAGTACTGATGGTTTCCAATCCATGCAAAGATAGTGTTGGAGTAGTCTCATCTAGCACTAAATTTTGTTATTTTTCCAAGTCATGATCTTCTTCCCCTTAATGAATTATGTAGAGAAATTTATTTTCACTACATATATGCCCCTTATAATAATTGGTATCACAATTGAGAAATAATCCATTTTCTCCTATTTCATCCGTTTCTTGAGGTTTCAACCTTGTTGGTTTGGTGAGGTTAGGGGAGGAAACAAAGTGATACATGTAGCTGTTAGTTCCACAATTTTTGCAGTCATATTTTTACTTTCAATTTTCCATGTGAAACTAAAAGCATGTTCTCACTACTTAGGTTCTAAGAGCTCACCTCATGTTTGATGTTATCCTTTAAAGTGTCCATAGAGAGATGCAAGAAACTATCCTATGAAATGTTGTTTACCCTAGGACAACTTTTTGAAATTATTGAATGTTCCCTATAATTTGACTTATTTTTTTGTATGATCCAAGTGGATAGACGTAGAATCCACCAATTCCACTAAATTAACATGGTCATTAATTAATTTTTTTACGATTGGTGTTTGACGATCTTATGGTTTTGATATTCCATGGGATTCAAATATACCCCCCTCCCCCCCAAATATTGTTAAATTTTAATATGAGAGACATAAAATATTTACTGAGAGGAACATTAAACCAACAAAAAATCTCAATACACAAATACAATGGACATAATGATTACCTTAGGAAAACCTAAAATTTGGGGAAAAACCCAACTAATAGACTTCCATTAGTCGCTTGGCCAAAACCTTGACTATGCCAACCATGTGAGCCTTCATCGCTCACATCCATAGCACATTATAAGAAAGTTCCTCCTATCTATTTAAAGGCTCCATTAAATCCAATTTACAGGAACAAGACCATGGGAATCAAAAAAACCATGGGCCTAAAACAACTACCAATAACTCGTTCAGCTTTGACTCTTTCCGTAAATCAATTTTACCTAACAATACCCCTTTTAACATTGACCTGGGGTTTCCATTGACCAAATATGGACAAACCATCCAAGTGAGACAATCATGCTCACTCTAACCGTTACCCCCTTAAAATTTTATACCCATGGTATCCACGTTCCCCCTAACACCTAGTTCTAACACCAAATTTTACTGACAATTTCCTAGGGATGCATGCCTTTCCAAGTCTTACAATAGTATACCCATGTACATGCAATACAAATTTGAACTCCATTATAAGTATATTAATATAATATATATATATATATAATCTATTCTTTGTTTCTATTCTTTTCCAACCTATCGGCTGATAATTTCCTCACATATTCATTGATGGTATTCATAGATTCCAAAGGACATGCTCATATATTCCAATTGGTCAGGCCCACATCCATTAACCTTGGAGATCTAGCAATGCCCATTCCAACGCACCTGCAACCTAAAATTGTCTCCAAATATTTAACCTCGGGAAGCAAAAGATTAATGCACCTACCATTTCTAACATCTCCTAGAGTTTTTCAGTCACCTATTGTTGGGCAGACTTTGAATGGCCAACTATTGCCATCTTCATCGGTTACCTTCAATCTCTTCAATATTTCTAAGAAATGTAGCATCCTTCTTTGAGGCACCCATTATCATGACTAGAACACTAAAGACAAAGAAAACATTACCATATTTCTCCTCTTTCACATCTCTACTAAGTTCACCAACAAAATTAGACCGTTGAAAATTTTCCATATTTTCTTCCTCGACTGCGATGACTTCAATTGCTTCAGTTATCTTTAATGATCCTCCAGGCATACATTACATCACACTAAGAGTCAATTTTTCATTACCAACCACATGTTGGCATAAAATTTTCATCTAATGCTCAGTGCCACATACCACTCTTAAAGAAGGTGATTTTTCTTAACTCCATAATAAATCTATAGAAGGGACACTAGCTGTATCTCAAGGTTGCACAAATTCACATTATACAATCTCTAATCATATTATTATTTTACAACAATTGCAAATCCTAATCACATATGAGAAGGGTTTGAATGAATCAACTCACACTCAAACCACCAGATTAGGAGGGAGAGATAACATAAAGATATATAAATGGATGCCAAGTTTTTCATTTTTAAGTACATAAATTATTTACCAAATGAAACAAAGGATATCTATGAAAAAATAAAAGACATGGGAATCTCTATGATTGCTTCTGGTTATACACCTTTGAAATATTCAAGGTCCATCTCTTTAATCCCTTGGCTTGTTGTTGTCACTATTTTAAAAGCCTTCACTAAAAATAAATTTTTCTATGATATACTTGTATGCCCCAAATCCAATACCATTCCTTCATGTCATACCACATTTAAACCATGTGGGTAGTCCCATACTTTTCAGCCTCAATTTCCTCTTTACTTAACCATTTTACTATGATATACAAAAAACAAATCAATAGCAATGCCATGAGAATTAACATCTCACAACCATGATACCTACACCTAGATTATATCTACCAAAATTATATGTTTATCTCTCCATCCACCAAGCAAAACTAACTCTTGGCAACATAACTATCCCTCTTATGCCAAATCATAGATCTTATACCAAATGTTAAATTTTAATGCAAGAAACATAAAATATTTACTGAGAGGAACATTAAAACAACAATAAAACACAATACATATATGCAATGAAGACAATATTTACCCTAAAAAAACCCTAACACCAGGGAGAAACCGAGCTAAAAGAATTCTATTAGTCCCTTGGCCAAAACCTTAGCCAAGTTAGCCAAGTGAGCCTTCATCGCTCACCTTCTTCGCACATTATAGAAAAGTTCTTGCCAACCGTTTAAAGGTTCCATTAGATGCAATACATGGGAACACAACCATGGGAAACCAAAAAACCATGGGCCCACTATTAATGACCCGATCAAATTTGAATCTTTCCCCAAGTCAAGTTTACTTAACAAATGTGTGTGTGCGTGTATGTGGCCCCTCATTTGTAAAGAGGGATATGTAATTCCCTCATTATGTAAACATTAAATACTAGTCTCAACCATTCAAAAATTAATAATATTTGGGGAACTAAGTATATCCAAAATCACTATTTTTTAGAGATAATCCATCACAATTATAAGGTAATGTTTATTCTACAATATTCTACCATTTTACGAAAAACTTGGGAAATTAGTATATTATTATTCTCTCTACTATATTTATTTCTATATTCATGACAATTCCTCACTTTCTTTTCATTTGATTCCTTATGAAATCCATATCATAAAGTTTTATCAATTTCATAAAGTATGTATTGCTATTAATATCTTCATAATGTGTTATCAACTCTTTAGTAAAAATGGACCAAGAGATATTGCAATCCTATTATACTTCATAAGTCATTGATATTAGACACTAGTAAGGTCTGGCCCAAGGGAAGAGGACCAATGGTTCAAGTTTGATCCTTAAGGAAACCACCAAATCTATATCCCTAATTGAAAAATTGCTTCAAAATCACTATATA
>APFE031744722.1:50274-84109 GCA_000404065.3 Pinus taeda | reverse complement strand
AAGGATGTGTGAGTGCTATAAATTGATTTAACTCGACAAAGGGTGTAGTGTAATGATTATATCTGGTGTTTATGTGATTAGTAGTGATCATGAATAGGTGATCCAAGGATTATAGGAGTTATGTATAGATCAATGTGAATTATGACAAGGATATGTGAAGTGTGAAGTGCAAAGAAGTGAAAGAAAGATTTAAGCTCTATTAAGGAAGGGCCATATTAGAGGAAAGGAGGAATTAAGTAATATGTGATGTTTTATGAATAAACCCAAAATCCACTTATAATGTATAACATTTAGAAATCATATTGTTTCTAGACTTCTTCATCTCCTACTCTTTTCTCTGTATTATATTGCTAAAGTGCAATTCCTAAGTGAATAATCCCTTGGAATATCACCATATCAACATACTAGACAAAAGGGTGCAAATCCCTTCATTTTTTCATCTCCCCATATAGTATTTTCTCTCAGTCTTAGATCCTAGTCATGTGGATACTTAAGTATAGCACCTATGGGTTAACATCCATCAACATATCACCATATTGGCTTTTTTTAATCAAATTTGTATGATCATAAAATCACTAACATTATGATATATGGGCCCCTGGTCAATACTCTTATTATGAAGGTGCCAAGCAGTCTAACCTTAAGCAATAATCCCCTTAGCATATTAATATACTAGAAAATTTTAGAGATTCAAAATTTTGTCAATATTTCAAGGCTTAGTAAGATCCTTGTCTTGATGCCTATTCACAAAATTGTTTTGTTATATCCCTAGAGCTTAGAGCTCCTAGCATATTGGCTCACATAGGAGTTGATAAAACACATGAAGTGAAATCCTTTGATACTTTAGTTCCTTGGGATTCCCCCAGATAGAGAATTTAATGGCATGCAAAGAAAAAATTCCCATCATTTAAACTTCAAGAGTTTTTTTTTTTCCAAGTATTTCCCATGCTATTTTTTTCAAGAAATTTGTTAATATCATGATACTAACAATGAAATTCAAGTTTCAACATTCAATTGCTTGATATCATATTTTGATGTTGAATTCGTTGTTATTCAATTTTTTGCCCACTAGGACCTCATCATACAGGTGTTTCTAAACATATTTACATTCTAAAGATTTCAATATCATAGTATATAAGAATATATCAATTGAAATTTCCTAGTGATGTAAAATTCAGTGGGAGAAGATGAAAATGATTATTTTCTAAAGAATCGAAAATGGTTGGTTTTGCAAGCATTTCTAGTGTAACTAGAGATATGGGTATTTTTTTATATACCGATATAAAATCCTTTAGATACATTATTTGGGAATATGATGTCAAGAACCTGTGTACAATATCCATTGTTGGATTGAAGGGAGAGATAAGGCTCCAAGAAGAGTTAAGCACTTGGTCGTAGTGTCGGTCTTAGCTAAAAACTAGTATATAACATGATGGGTGGTTGGGGAGCATGAATGTAAGCACTTAGTTGTAAGCATGAATGCCTGCGAATTGGGATTGAAGGAAGCACATACTCTATTAGTATGAGTATATTATTAAGTTGTTAAAGTACAGTTGTGAATGTTTAAGTGAAGGAAACACCCCATTCTTCTTAACTCACTAAAAGATAAATCAATGAAGACAATATGACCATTAACAAAGTAAGTCGACGACTATTGTAGGGTACATCGTAGAACGTATTACAATTTTTTATTATTGAAGACCAGATTCCAGAGAAAACTACTTAATCTAGTAAAGCACAAAGTTAAAGAATAGAGGAATAATGAGATAAGTGTAGATTAGAAAGTTGATGATTGAGGTACAAGAAAAGTTTAGTGTACAAGGAAGAAAAGGGTATTAGCATCTCATATAGGTTGGGTCCTAAATGGAAGTAGAGGGTATTGGTGTTTTCTATAGGTTGGTTCTTACAAAATGGAGGGGATTGTTGTCTACTTAGGTTGGTGCCAAGAAATTTGAAAATTTAGGGAATTTATGTCTCATTTAGGTTTGTGCCTATGAAGTATTATAACCATATGTTGGTTCCTATAAAGATTTGTCATATAAAGATGTTTTATGGTTTTCTCCTAAAAGATTTTCCACATATAGTTTTTGTTTCATGTTCTACTTATGAGGTTGATGTTTTATGGTGCTTGAATGTTTAAGTAAGTAAAAATGGTATTATATTGATTCACCCTTCCTCTTAGTATAGTTGTGAATCCAATAATTTGTTTCAAAGAAAGTTCCCTTGGAAGCATACTATCATTAAAAAAAATTCCTCGAAGGGAACAATGACCAATTAGGATGGTTACTCCTCACAAAAATCCCCACTATTTGGAAGAATAAATTATGCTTTTTATAAGATAAGTTTGAGGACCTATCTAATATATCTTGGTGTTGATTTTTGGCTATTTGTTGTATATAGCTACGAAGCTACGAAAAACCCTTCGACTGATCATGATGGTAAACAATCCTTTGTAAATAATTAAAAGTCAATAAATGCCATTTTTTGTGGCCTGGAAGAATCATATTTTATACAGGGAATCCAATGCATGTATAAAAATTACATTTTGTACAAGCTTCAGATAAACCATGAAGGAGATGAAAAGGTGGAAATGGAGAATCTTCAAACTCAAAAGAAAACTTGGGAGATTGAATATGAATGAAGAAGAACATATTGCAAGATTATTCCTTCATGTAGATGATATTGTTAATACTATTAAGAGATAGGATGAAAATATTGAGGAAAAAATATCTTTTCAAAATGGTTTGAGATTTCCTCCCTTGATATTTAATGCAAAGTTTTTAGCTCTGAAGGAAATGAAATATTTGGAAAACTTGAAGATGGATGAATTTCATGGGATCCTCACTAGGTGTGAATTGAAGTATTGTAGCTTCTACAACCACCCTCTAAATTTTTCCCCATGCTTTGATTTTGGAGCCTCTCAACCATACGAATTGTGGTTTCAACCTGTGTCAGGTTTTCTTCCTTCTTTACTAAGTGTCACAATGAATCATTTTCTCATGTTAATCTTGTGATGCCTTAACTATTCTTTCCCTTTAACAACTACTGGGCAGTCCGTGATGATAGGTTTTCCTTGTCAACAGTATTTGTAGAACTTGTAGAGATAGAAAAAACACTTCTTGTGAAAACAAGCTAAGTATTTCTTTGATTGATATTGATTCCATGCCTTGCTTTAAGGATTTTCATAATCCTATGTCATATTAAATTGTGAAACCCTTTTCTTGAGTGAGCTATGTAATCCCTTGAGTTAGGAAACTGCGCAATCAACTCTGAGAGAAAATTATGAAACCCTATGTGGTAGTAAATTGTGCAATCCATTGAGAAAGAAAACTGTGCAACTCCTTGCCTCAGTGAACTGTGAAGTCCCTTGAGGCAATGAGCTACACAATTCCCATAGTTAACCAATTACACATTCCTAGAAAATAGGAAGTGCACACTTATAATTAGCTGTGTGGCAGAAGTTTCTAAATTCATTATATGACATGTCAGTCATCTAGAAGTGGCTGCCTGATTTCAGGCATTGTTGTAGCTGCTACAAGAACACCCAAAATGTTTGGTCATATCCAAAATTTTGGGTTCCCCCTCTGCCCACCTGAGCCATCAAGGTTTTGATAAAAAAAAATTAGCTGGTTATCCCCACGACCCTTCCTATCAAACCCTTTTGGTGTGCCCATTCATGCTTCACATTTTAAATCTACATTTAATATTTTGACTCAAATACTGACTCCATGCTTACATTAGCGTTTTGAATATTTTTTTGCTTCATTGATGTGTTGAGAATCTCCCATGAATTCAAAGCTTAACTTTACATATTTCTCATCGCTAATTAGTGGAGACACTAAGTGTGGGAAAACAAGACTTAAATCTGTATCTCATTATGTTGACCATAATAGGGTTTGGGAGAAACCCTAAATTAGCAAAAGAGTGATCCCTTCCCTATTTTAACCTAATTTTAATGCCTCTAGGGGTGCATTCTCATCGACATCACACGACATCATGGTGTGAGTCATTATGGGATTGATTCCCCTAGGTTCTTGGCGAATTATTCCCCTAAGGATGTGCATTAGGGTTTGTCAGAATTATATATTCCCCTTGCATCTTTGTAACCATAGGAATATGTGGTTGAAGGTCCAAGCTTGCTTTGAATTAATCCCCACTCTCTAGGGTGTTTATAATCTTCACCCTACTCATATTATCTTGAAATATGATTACATTAATAGCATTAGGGTTCATGGGAATTCCTTTTTTCGATGACACTTCCTCACCATCATCCTCATCCTTTCCAAATTATTTAGGGTTTATGTATTATTATCCTCATCATGCATGCCTGAACCCCTAGATGGTTGAATAAAGACCCAACTTTGTCCAACATTATCTTATGCTCTAGATGCATTGCCACAAACATTTCATGGTACTGGAAGCATACCATAACATCATTTTGGCATTTTTGTGTCATATTTATATGATTACATGAGGGTTGGAGGGGATTTTTTGTTTTAACAAGGAATTAGGAGCCTTGTACACCCACACATATTCATTCCTCTACCATGATCATCGCAACCAAGTTGGGGTATTTTGTATCAATGGCTAGGGAATCTCTTCTGTGTGTTAGCATTTACATATCCATTCTCTTCTCGACACATCCTTGAAACCACAGATGGTCAAAATGAGAGTCACCTTCATGTTGTAGCCTGACCCATTTACACCATGTGTACGCACTCATTAACATGTCTTTACACTATATTTGTGTTATTACAAGGCCCCCTTGGCATTTTAGTGCCACCTTGATCATTAGTTTAATGCATGTGTTCAATACTAGAAAAACTTGTATAAAGCGATTGAGAGCTAGCACATGACCATTTTGAAAAAGCATTGAGTATTGATGCACACATCCATGCACCCTAGGATTTGGTTTCTAATGAGTTGTAAAACATATGTATATGTATATGTATATATATATATTATATATAATATAATAAAATATAATATATATATATATAATATATATATATATAAATATAATATATAATCATGTAATTAACACATGTATTATAGTGATATGTAGGGAAAGTGGGGCAATGGCTTTCATTTTGGAACAAGGCATAGTTAAAGGGGCACATCTCTTACACACACGAAGGTTGTATCTTGATGCTATATATATGAAACAATTGTTATAGTCAATGCTAATTTCGATCACTAAAATTACATGGTGGAAACATTACCTCTTATGGAATTATGAAATTCCAAATAAAAAATACGGATAGATAAATGTTGATGATTTTTTTGACAAAGGAATTATACCTGAAGGGAATTTATGTAAATGTTAATGGCCAAGGTGCCCATTTATCAATGCTTGGAAGGAGGTGTTATTTCTGTTTCATAGGCATATTTTGAGGATGATAAGGATGAACCATTATTAGTTTCAGGTGGTCACAATGGTATAATTCAAGTGCTTGATGTTGCGAGTGAAAAGGTACATAAAAGTTTCATTGGCCATGGAGATTATTTGAATAAAATAAAGAACCAAGCACTGAAACCTCCCCTTATTTTATCGGCTAGCAATGACTAAACTGTACGACTCTGGAATTTCCAAACTAAAATATGCATTTGATAAATGTTAGAGCTGGGGGACATCACAATGAAGTTCTGAGTGTAAATTATTATCCTTGGATGCATATCATATTGCAACTTGTGGCATTGACAACAGAGTCAAGATCTGGTCTATGAAAGATCTTTGGAGCTATGTTGAGTAGTCATGCACCTAGACCAATTTTCCATCAGAATTCCCCCCACGAAGTACGTGCGATTTCCTATTTTTATTCTTACAGTGTATTAAAACTATGTGAACTACATTATTAGCTCGAAAATTAAACATGATTGATCATTATCCCCTCTAGCATGGTGTGCTTTGGGTAATTGTTATGGTCATAGAAGGATCACATACACACCCTAAAAAATTTTCAACGGACCATACAACTTGACTCATGCCCATATTCTTGATGGTATGAGATATCTAGTAGTGGAGGGGTTGGAGAATGGAATTACATGTTATCAAAGTAAGTTGTGATTGATAACACTGCAAACTATCTAAAGGGACATGGGACATGTTTTCAGATGCATTTTGCAGCATACTGAGTTGCATGAGGAGCTAATGGAAAAGTAGAATGAATGAAATAATAATAAAACCAAAGTGCCAAAGTAACACGTCAATATGTCAAAACACAAGTCAACGCCATTGAATCCCAGGAAAGTGTTGGTAATAGGCACAAAGAGAATATCATCATTAGTGTGATTTGGGTGTTGGCATCAATGTAATTTACAACAGCTAGTCATAGCCCCTGTGATGTCAATATCCTCACCTCTACGAACTTCCATCACCCAACTGGAGCATTACAATGTGGTGAAGAGATTTATGTTCATGAACCCAATTAATCAATACATCACTAATAGCACCATATGGATAGACTAAAAGGGGAGAGTATTAGTTCTGGTCTTTGAATTTGACAACAGAGATAGCAAATGCATGCTACAGATTGTCATGCTTCCACAGAAGTATGCCTTGCATATAGAACAAGGAGGATATGAAACCACCACTGCGCCATAATATTCTTGGAAGGAACTCAAGTGTCACCACACTACATTAACCCAAATCAAAGGTAGAAAAACTATTCAGATGCCCTCCAAAAGTGCGACCTTTCATTGACAATGGGAAGTGTGATCGCGTTGAAGTCATGAAGTCATGAACTTCACCTCGAAAAGTCAATGGGTATGTGATTAGGTATGGGATACAATTATATGACTTCTCTTGAGGTCGCCTAGTTGCAAATCACAATTGAAAAATATTACAATCGATGTGACCTGACCTAGGTTGTGACTGTGCAACCCCTCCCAAGGTCGCTAAGCTACAAATCATACATGAATCAGTCGGTGGCCTATGTGACTTCTCGTCTTCTACAATCTACGACATTTAGGGATATGGATCGCACGAAGTCAACATAAAAGGAATGTTGTCTTACAACTGTGTAGGGAAGAAAATGTCTTAGTTAAGAACTATAGAGGATCAGTCAAAATTGACTATGCTTCTGTCAACATCTATACTATAAAGTTGTAGATACAAAGCAGGTTTTGGTGCTCTCTCCATGAAATTGGTGTTGGAATGCGTGAAAATCTAAAAAAACCCTAGATTAATTGTGCAAAGTGAAGAGAGTAAACATAAAAGTGGGATAACACTCTTTTGATGTGATGAAGGCTAGCATGATGCAATGGATACAAAAATTTTGGAATTATTTGATGCAGGAGCATTCAACTCAGCAATTTCATCATAGTCTAGTTAACTTAGTGGGTCTTGTGTTTTCAAGGAAGTTGGATTCCTATGTATGTAATCATTAATGTTTTGAGTGATTGTAATAGGACTTAATTAGATATTGTGAGAATATTTGTAAATTCTCTAGAATGTAGGAGAACATGAGTGATGATGAGAGAGTTGGAAATCAATTGTAACTCTTAGACTAGAAAGTGGTGTCATGATTCATGGAACTAGAGAGGTTTCTTATGGATAACTAGAGTTAAAAGTGGAATTAGAGGATATTCATGAGTTAGTTCAACAAATTAAGGATTTGAACCAGAATTGGTTAAGCAAAACCTTTTGTATAAATGTAAGCCTAAAAGGCATAGTCAAGGGTTAGGAGTTAGTTAGTTAGATTGATATTAGATAGGTTTGAATGTAAGCCTATGGGTAGGAAAGGGAGGCCACTGATATAGAAGATCAGGCCGAGGAAGAAATTATTGTGTAAATATTTGTTTGTTAATACAAATTACTTGATTTAAAGTTTGTATGATGTGTATTGTGTAATTGAATATTAGATTGTTTGTGAACTAGAGTAAATCTACGTAACATAGGTTGTAGGTATGCAGAACTAGAGAAGAGGTGCAAAGACTTGTGTTACGTGGTTACACACAGACATTATTGAAGAGAACATTCGCAGCGAAGTATAACCATAAGGTTTACGAAGAAATGAAGTAAACGTGCATAGAAGCCATTGGATCAGTGAGATCAATGGGCGAGATTGTGTGCGATAGATAGATAAGATATTATTGCACAAATAAAGTAAGAAGTTGAGCGCCAGAGATTAAGCCACATTTTAGCAGAAGTACAAAGTGGTTTTCATAAGCGGGAAGTTGTTTCTTGTGCACCCTTGAAGTTGTAAGCGGTATTCCAAAATTGGACGCGATAAGGTTTTATGCAACGGAATTAAACCCTCATTGAATTCCTGGCATCAGGACCATCTGTTGGGTGATTGATCAGATGCATATAACTTCTGAAAGTACATGCTAGTTAATTTGGAATTCAGACACGATGAGGTTTTATACAATGGGCTTAAAACCTTGTTGAGTTATGATAATCATGACCTTCAATGGTTGATTGATCAGATGGTAATTGCGCTCGAATGTGTACATATGTTAACATGCCAGGCAGACCCGATGAGCTATTCAAAGAAGTTTAACTTCTTTGAGTTCCGGCGGGTGAATGGGTTAAATTTGGAGATCACGCGATAGCCATTGATCTAAAGGAAGAAATCAACGGTGCAGATTTGAAGTTAAAGGTTGAGCATCGATACATGTGCCAAGGTTGTGGAATGACGAAAAGGGAAGGGTTAAGTGTGGTTTATGTGTAATTTCTATTATATGGAATTATAATAGAAATAAAGCAGAATATATATATTATGGGTTAAGTCGAGGTTAACCAAAGTCTAGAAGATCATGCTATGGTTAATATGTGCATGCTGTTAACCAAAGGTTATGAAGAGTCGTATAAAGTTCCACTTAGAGTTTACCAAAGAGTTAGACTTTGAACGATCAATTGAAGCGTTTCCGCATAGGTTTATTTAAGGAGCCTTAAACCTTGATGTAAGAGAATTTTTCCTACATAAGGAATATTTAGGAATTCCTGGGACACACATAGTGGGACAGGCAATTTTATTGCATACTATGGGTATATGTGGCTTAGGTTGCATCATTGGGGTATATGCAGCTTACGCTGGCATTATTTGGTATCCGAGTAGAACAAGGAGATTTTGTGTGTCAAGGTTCTTTAAGAAACTTAGAACAAAGTTATGTTTTGAAGGTGTGTATATAAGGTGAATGGTGATGAAAGCAAGCAAGAGGAGATCAAATTTTAAATCTGACAAGAAGTAGACACACAAAGATAAAGTGTAGCAGAATTTAAATATGCAAAAGAAACAGAGAAAAATCCATTCAAAGTGCAGGTGAATGGTAGAACAAGATCATGCAGATATATTGAAGGTGAGATTATATGTTATTGTTTTAATTTTGTTTGAAGATTGAAGAGTTTGTGGTCTTTATATTGTCACACAGGTAGTGGCATAAGGTGGTGAGAAGATTGTAGGAACCTAGAGCAAGGAGTGCTCAATTGGTTCTAAAGAGGAGAGAACCAGAGAGATGCCAAAAGACCGAGCTCAGAGGAGAGAAGCTTATTGAGGCATGTGTAGCAAGAAGGAGACTTGTTACTGTAGAGGTATTGTTGGAGTTCACAATGAGATCATAAAGGCAATTCCACAAGAGGATGTGGGTAGAATTGCTAAGGGATGAAGAAAGTTGGTGAGAATTTCTGAATGAAAGAAGAATGTGGCAGAACCTTGAAGAATTCTAACAGAGGTTGGATAAAGAGGACACTTGTGTTCTTAAAAGGTGCAGATGAGTTCAAGAGAGAAGTGCTCAAAATAGGTTACAGAGAATAGAGAACCAAGTGATTTCTAAAATACCAAGTACAAATGAAAGCTTGGTGAGGTAAGTCACAACAGAGAGGACTTGCTGCTGTACAGGATTTAATGCAGCTCATAGTAAGTGAGTGAGGAACTCATGAAGATAAAGAAGAAGATGACTATTGATAGTCATAACAGAGATAATAAAGGTTCTGAGGAAGACCAAAACAAAAGAAATGTGAAGAAGGAGGATGCCAAGGGAAATGGAAAGAGGATGAGTCAAGAGGAGCTTGACAAGGAGATTGCAGAATTAAAAAAACAACTCAATGTATTAATGATGCTACTAGAGGAAAACTAAAGATAAGTTTGGGTCTTGAGGAAAAAGGCAGTGAAGTGGTCTAAGTTATTGAGAAGGCTACAATAGAGGCAAGTGAAGTAGCTGGTGGAAAAACTCAGAGAAGCTGAGTTGGAAATGAAAATATCCATTTGTGAAGCAGAATAGGGTGAAGTTCTGGTAAAGATGAATATGAGATATCTATGGAAGATCTTATGAATTATTGTGAGGATTCATAATAGAAAGAAGAGTTGAATACTAAAACTTCAAGTGAGATCCAAAGGTCACATGATTTTAAATCTGATAATTTGAGTATGTTTGCAGGTGAAACATGTGAAGAAAGACAATTTGCTGATATTGTCATAAAGGAGGAAAAAGACAAGAAGAATCTAAATTTTGTTTTGAAAGAAGATGAGATAGATAAGTCTTGTAAATGCCCATACACAGTTGGGATCAAGTTTTATTTTTCAGCATATTGCAAGGATTGAAAGAAGAAAAAGTTTGACTCATGATGATGGCCAAAAAGCAAGAAGTAGGGAAGGATATCAAGCAACAAAGTGAAGGAATTGAGGAGATTGAAGAGAAGACCATCGAAATATTTCCGAGTCATGTAGAGGAACTAGAAAAATAGGAGGACTTGGTGATTAAAACATCAAATGAGATCATGAGGTATTGTGGTTTTAAAACTAACATGTTGTGTGTGAATAGAGATATTGCAGAAGACAAACCATCTTATGGAATTGTTTTGAGTGAAGCTAAAAGTTTCCAAGAAAAGTATGATGATGAATTTCTTCCAAATGAAGATCAATTTGAGTTATTACAGTAGAAGGAGTTCTTAAATTCCTTGCTTAGTGATGGAAATATGTTCAGTAGAGTTGAAGTAGTCATATCTTATGATAAGGAATTTCTTATTGGTAAGGATAAAGAGAAATTGATTTTCTTAAATGGCCAAAGGAAGAGTGATGGACAGACATCTAAAACTATCACAAAGTTGGAGGATCAAAATTTATTCTGATCAAGAATGAAGAAGTATTGTCACCAAGAAATTATACTTGTGACAAAGAAGAGGATAGTGAGGATTGTATAGAGCTTTTTGTATAGAGCTTTTAGGAAAAGTCCCAAGTGAGATGGCAAATTTATGGCATGAGTTAAGTCTTTTGGAGAAAAGGCTAGAAAACCAAAGAGTAAGTGTTCAAGTTGCAAAATCAGAACTGGATGAGAATGAAGGAGTTTAGTACAGTGTATAAGCTTGTTGGGGCCTAACCTAGGTTCAGAGTTAATTAGCCAAACAAATCTTGATACCACTAGCCCTTTCAGTAACAGTTTGCAGAGCACGGACTGAGGTCTCACCCGAAGTAGTATGGGAGGGTACTGGAACCAAGTTTCCACACCCTTGAGATGTTTGATGAGCTCGACTGGTCATTTATTTGTTTCTACGCAGAGGTGGCTTCACACCTTTTGTGCCTCGCACCCTGATAACATGCCCTTGTGCAACCCCAACAAGCGGCTATGCTGCACTTTGCATTATTAACTGAGATATTATTTATCCTTCACCATTAGTTAAGCACCTTTGCCTACTTAAATGTCTTAAGTTATACTTAGAAAATACAAAACATTCATACAGGTGTCCGCAATAAATAAACAGAGTATTTACAAATTATATCTATCATGTATTAACCCAAGAACAGATACATAGAATGGTAACCAAACTTCTCTTTATTGATTTTACACTAGTTACAGACTTGACCTTCCCTGCACACTCAGCTGCAAGGGTCCGTGCACTTAGTTGCAGACTACTAGGCCTCTATGCACTCAACTACAAAACCTTCTCCTACTCTACACCCATAGACACACTTTACACTTTGGCTCAATCACTTAGACTTCCTTGTTCCTTCATTATTAGTTAGTTATCTTTTACACTTAGAACCTCACTCTATTTATATAATCCCATGGTCCGCGGACCATGGGTAGGTCTATCTAGCCGATATTACATTACAAAACTAGGGTGGACAACCTTATGACTCTATCATACTTTCACGCCCCACGCCCACAATTCACGGAGTTTTTACAACAAGATTTGGTCAAAATTTGGGCTTTAAGCCCTAAAACATGCATTGTGGGGGATTCCATGCCCAATAGGCCCCTAACACAAACATCGTGACTCGCCCTCGAGTCACTCAGTCAGCACGGAGATCTTTGCATGGAGTCCCTCCAACTATTCTCGAACTGCAATAAGCTTAGCAGCACACGGACTGCTGCTTGTTGGATCTGTTGCAAACGTTGTTCTGAAACCTTTGTGTCAGGAGTGCTTCTCTGAATCTATGGCGGTATCCCATGCATTTTTTTATAGTCCTACGCCTTTGTCTGGATCCTTGGAGCGCGAAGACTATGCTTTAGCCACTTAGTCAGATACTCGGGCCACCCATCTAGGGCTTTAAGCGACTGCCATTCACATTGCCTAGGAAAGGCTCTCCATTTAGTTTGACTAGCTATACGCACCTCCATCTGTGACCTGCTTAACAACGTATGGTCCCAGCCAATGCATTCTAAACTTTACCGAGAATTTATCAAACTTACTATCATAGAACAACACTAAATCATTTACCTTAAAGGTGCACAACTTAATATGGTGATCGTTCTAGGCCTTCTCACACTGCTTTTTCACCTTTTGATGAAAGGTAGTTAGGAACCATTCCTCCTTGAGATATTCTAGCTACGCAAATCTTTCTTCCGGGGCTTTGCAGTCCATCGTACATGTGAGCATTGCTATGTCCAGACTAAGGAAAATATACTCCATTTCCATGAGAGCTTCCACACCATAAACTAACTGGAAAGGTGTTTGTCCTGTCAGTTTCTTGCATGTTTTCCTATAATCCCATAGTACTGCAGGTATGCACATGTCCCAATCACTCCATTATTCATTGCACACTACAGTCTTTAGTATTTTGTTGAATGCTTCTACTGTCCCATTGGCTTGTGGGTGATACGAGGTTCTTTTTTGATGATACACCTAGAACTCTTCTATTAGCAAGCTGATGGCTTCATTTAGGAAATGTGTACCATGATCACTCATTAAAATTTTCAGACAGCCAAAGTGAGTCAACACATGTTCAAACAAAAACTTTGCAGTCATGGCAGTCGTGCAGTCTTTAACCAGCTGCACTTTTGCCCAACGTGTCATGTACTCTTTCATGGTGATATTGTATCACGCGCCCATTTTCCCCTAAAGTTTGATAGGTCCTACAAAGTCTATTGCCCAATTTTCAAAGTGGTGCAATGTCATTTGTGGATTCAAAGGCATCTCCTCCCTACAAGATGGTTTACCAATCCTCTGGCATATATCATAGGCCTTACAATGTGCTTTTGAATCCTGGTGAAGCGTTGGCCATCACAACCCTGCACGAAGAATCTTTTGTGTGGCCGTGTGTCCTACATAGTGTCCTCCACACATATTCTTAATTTTCCCTTCTACTTTTTTTTCCTATACTACAATAGGGCTTACCCAATCGAATTCTTCCACTGGCTCAATGATTCCCACTGCGAGCATTTTGTCTAGTTCTCTGCAGACCTTTTCCTTGTATTTCAGATTCAAGCAGTAAGGCCTCTGATTAACCAGCTTAGCAACAGGTTTTAAGGTGATCTTCATCATCCCTAAATCACCAACAATCCCATTTAAGTCCATGATCTTGGTTGGGAATAAGTTTTGGTACTTGCAGAATAACTCAGCGACCTTATCCACCGTGGCATCATCCCAGTAGTCATTGAGTGTTGCATACTTCGGTTCATCCTCCATACCAATGTTTACCTGCTTTATTTTTACTGACGCGGTAATGTCAGGGTCTTCAATCAATGGCCCTTGAACCTCGTGATAGCCTTAAGTTTCTAGAATATTAACTTTGCATGGATATTCATCGTCTTCTTCAATGTTTACATTGTAACACTCCAGCATGTAGCTCAGCTAGGTTTCCCATTCAGGCTAAAGCACTTCCATTGGCTTGTGGGGTATTTTAAAGATAGCTACTTTTACTGCTTATAGTGCATCATCAATAGTATCCCACCAATAATCCTCAAACGTGAAGGTTCATAGGAATTCTTCATGCAAGATATCCCACTCATTCGTGCCATGGTAGAGCTCCATTTCTATATACCAATTCATGGGTATAATATCCAGGGTATGAAAGAACAGGTGCACCCACTCAGGTTGGGGCTCTTTCGCATAAACCTTTGTCCAGCCCGTGGATCATCCCATCATTCATAATTTTCTTTCAATCACATCTGTGGCTTCCCAAACCATAGGGACATCATGCTTCAGTAGTTGCGCCAGTCCTAAAAATTTCTTTGGTGCGTACCCCACCATCTTGTGGGCATAGCACATACTGCCCATTTCAGAGCATCAAAACGCTGTTTTTCTAATACTTCTCTTTCAAATTTGTTTAGGAAGTCATCTACCTCGGTTAACCCATCATATGTAGGCACGTCTCCTACCTTTGTTGCTACATAATGGAGTGACCTAGTCATCATGTTACAGTTGAGCGTGGTTACCTCGTGTAACCAGTTCTGCCATTATTCGATCTCCTCATCAAAATCTGATGTGCAGGAGATTTTGTGCTCCTAAGAGATTCGGCCATCCGCAGTTGGATTTACCTAATCTTTCTCTTGCGCGGTTATCTTGTAGATGGAGTCTAGATCATCATCATTGTCGTTGTCGCACACTGGTTCTGTGTAGCGCAATCCTTGTGTAGGGCCTAAAGGTACCACTACATGCAGTGACGTTTTCTCAAATATCATCTTGCGCTTCTTTAGATTTATTACTCCATTCATGTCAGTGGGCCAATATATTCCTAATAGCGTAGGATAGGGATTGCTGTGATCCATAATCTCTATCACTTCGAAATCTGCTAGTGCGGTGGGTCCTTCAATTTCCACTATGATTCCCTACAATCTCCCCATAGGTAGGATCTTTTGCTGGTTCACCATTGGGAGTTTGATAGGAAATCATTGCAGTGCAATCATGCCCATGCGCTCACATGTCTGCTTCAGCAGGATGTTTGCATCCGATCCTAGGTCCAGAATCACTTGGTCCATCTAATATTCCCTGATCTGCGTGGTCATTCTCATCTTCCTTCTTGTTCACGTCATGTGCTCCCTAAGCTTCTGGACTACGTGGGGTTCTCCTAGCGCGGTCCCAACACATCTAGTTATGAGTTCTTGTAGCCCCTTTATAGCCTTGTTGTCATGCAATAGCTTCAAGCATGTCTCCAACAACCTAGAGAGCATCGATGGGTCCATTTATGACTCCATTCTATCTTTACTTCTTAAAGTGGAGGCATTAGCGAAGCTCCTCTTGGCTTCCATGAAGGTCTCGTTTGCATGCTCCAAATCAAATTTTGGTTCCTTCGTTGGAGCCTTGCGAACCCAGGTACTTTCTTTAGGCTGCTTACCTTTGTCATTCCCTGATGTAATACCACTTCGGGGCACGAAATTTACATTAGGGTCTTCCTCGTGTGGCTCAAACCTCATCATTTGTAGGCTTTGATTCGAGGGAGGTTGGAGTGCTCCTTTATCGTGTAACCTAGCTATTAGTGTTGGATAGTCCTCTATCTCATGATCAAATTGTGTACAATATAAGCATGATGGTCTTGTTGGATTTGTACAATCATGGGCATAATGCCTCGGTCCTCTGCAATTGTAACAGATCAGCTATCCACGTCCTCTTCTTGTCCCCATTCCACCTTGGCCTCGTTTGTGGCCCTGAAATCCAGTGCATGCCATTCCTGCATTTTGATCGAGGGCTTGTGTTTCGGCCTGAACTCTGTCGGTCAGAGTTTGATCCATCATCAGTTCATAACTTCTACAGGTGTGCTCATCATGTCCTACTGACCTGTAGAAGTTATATAACAACTGGTGGGAATTTTGCATATACTTCTGTAATAAATGATAGTTATCTGTAGCATGCTTCCCTCTTAATCTGAAAAACTGTGCACCATAATGCAGGCACTGCGCTTGATCCTACTTGTGCCTCCAGTATTAATGTCACTGATCCTCCTACCACGAGGTAATTCACAAAAACTAGGCAGTGG
This sequence comes from Pinus taeda, assembly GCA_000404065.3. Classification (NCBI taxonomy): domain Eukaryota; kingdom Viridiplantae; phylum Streptophyta; class Pinopsida; order Pinales; family Pinaceae; genus Pinus; species Pinus taeda. The sequence continues at coordinate 67,973 of APFE031744722.1, read as the reverse complement.
TCGTTGTTGTGCCCCTGGCCCTTGCACTTTATGCACCATACCTCATCACACACTTCTGGATGAGCTGTCCTGTCTTGTTTCAAACTCTGCATCTCAAGGCATAAGTTTTTCAACTGCATGTGAATTTGATGGATTCCTAGGTTAGGATCTTCTATCGGAGTCTCGTGTAATCTCATCATGACCTCCAAAGCCTCAGCCTTAGTGGTTAGCCTTTATTGTGACAACGCATTTCGTAGATGCAGTGTTAATGAGGCTACAAACCATTCGCAGTGTTGCCCATCTATTCAGGTCATGTTCACTTCACAAATTTTGCACTTCAGTATTTGATCCAACTCCCATGGGGTTTCACCTGGTAGCATTGAGATTTCCTTGAATCTAATGATTGACTGTGCCTTCGATTTTGGCTTGCTAAATTCTTTATTTAGTGTAGCCTAGATATACACTATCCTTGCATTCGGATTATCATTGGAATGCTTAATGTACCAAGTTAGTGTGCGATCCTACAGAGCACTGACCAACTTTGCCTTCCCTAAATTATCGTTCTTGACACCCTGTGTTTCCCATATAGCTTTTATCATGAACCAAAACTAGTACGAATCTTGATTCCCTACTCTCTTGAACACTGATAGCTTTATCGTGCTGGCCATACTACTTCGCGGTGGTGGTGGAGGTGGTATGGATGAAGTTGGGGGTGAAGATGGTGAAAATGGTGGTGGTGTGGGTAGGGGTGGTATCCGTGGAATTCTTTGCCTTATCAGGTTGATCACACTTCTTAGTGAAACCTTCATGAGCTCTCCTTTTCCCCCTCATGGAGGTGATATCAAGGGGATAGTTTCTAGTTCTGTGCTACCTTTGTTTCTATATATTCTCCCACTCCGCATAGCCCCAAACATCAATTTATTTGCATTACACACTTTTCACACAGTAACATTTTAATCCACGTGTTCAAAGATTTAACGTACTTATGTCGTGTTCCCTTGAGGAAGCGTCTTTCTACCTCGCTATAGCTGATTGAAGTATCTACTGTGAATTCAGTGATGAATCCTCCTATGATTTGATCTAGCCAGTGATCGGCAGTGCACGCGATATTATCTTCTGATGCTTCCAGTCTGCACACCAATTCTAGAGTCCACACAATAGGTTTGTTTAGTTTACACCTTCCTTGGCTATCTGCTAGCTTCGCGATCCACTCATACAACTCATTAGGGAAGGATGCAAAGGAAATTTCATGGATCTCTGTATACAAGTAGCAATCTAACCAATCTTCCTTTGATAGTCATGAATTCCTATTTTCTTACGCCGGGAACTCAAGAATATTTCTGTCCAACCACTCCTCAATTCCTTTCTTGGTCGGATTTCAGTGATACAACATCTGACATCTCTATCCAGATCCCAGTCTCGGTAATGGAACCATTTGTTGGCTTGTTGGGGCCTGACCCATGTTCGAAGTTAATTAGCGAAACAAATTTCTGTACCACTCGCCCTTTCGGCAATAATCCATGGAGTGCAGACTGAGGCCTCACTCGTAGTAGTATGGGAGGGTGTTAGAACCAAGTTTCTGCACCATGGAGATTTTTGATGAGTTCGACTGGTCTTTTGTCTGTTTCTATGCGCAGGTGGCTTCCCACACCTTCCCCGCCTCGCAACTTGATACCCTTCCCTTGCACAACCCTAACCAGGGGTTGTGCCACGCTCTGCGTTATTACACGAGACCTTATTTATCCTTTAGCGTTAGCTAAGCACCTTTGCCTACTTAAATGTCTTAAGTTATACTTAACAATACAAAACATTCATATAGGTGCACACAGTAAATAAATAATATATTTACAAATTATATCTATCACGCATTAACCCAAGAACAAATACATAGAATGATAACCAAAATTCTCTTTATTTATTTTCCATCGGTTATAGATTTGATATACCCTGCGCACTCAGCTGCAGACTACTAGGCCTCTGCGCACTCAACTATAGAGCCTTCTACTATATGACCCACAGACACACCTTACACTTCGGCTCAATCACTTAGACTTCCTTGTTCCTTCATTATTATTTAGTTATCTTTTACACTTAGAGCTTCATTCTATTTATACAATCCCATCATCCGTGGACCATGGTTAGGTCTATCCAATTGACATTACATTACAAAACTAGGGAGAACAACCCTGTGAATCTATCATACTTTCGCGCCCCACACCCACAGTTGGCAGAGCTTTTACAAAAAAATTAGGTCAAAACTTGGGCTTTAAGCCCCAAAACATGCCTTGGCAGGGATTCCATGCCCAACATAGTGGACAAGAGCAGAAAGACATCATTTAAGAAGATGGTGTGGAAGAGAGACTTGCTGATAGTCTCCAGAATCCTTTAGAGAATTCTTTATAGAGATTGAATCAGCATACTGATGTGCTAATAAAGGAGGAAAAATTAGAGCGACAAGCTGAATTGTTGCCAAAGGAAGAAGAGGCACAAAAGCCTTATATTTTTTATTTTAACAATTGTTTTATGATTGTAGGTTGTGATGAAGGTACTATTGAAAAGACAAAAAAATATTTGGCACAAGAGAACAATCAAATGAAGGAGGAAAAGGAAGATTCCATGATAGTACTTAGCACATGGAGCAAAAACATTAAATAATTAGAAAGTAAATTTTCAGAGAAGGATCATAAATTATATGTTGCAGAGGGAGATATCTTCAAGGATATTTAGGAATTTTGGGTGGAAGCAATATCTACAGCAATATCTCCAGCAGTATCTGGAGCAATCTCAACAGTAATATCAGAGGCTGGAGTAGAAAAAGCTGAAGAAAGTAATCAATAATTTAAATATGAATGGACAATCTGTAGTGAGATGCAGTGGCAGAGTATGTACTAGCCAAAGGATGTGATGGATATAGAGATTGAACAATTATGGAAATTGATGATGAAACAATCTAGATTCAGGAAAATGACAGTAGAAGGAGTGATCAACCAGAATTTGAAACTAATTGAAGAGAGGAAGATGAACCAGAAGACAACAAATATACAACAACAACAAAAGTGCAAGGCATTTGGGCAGTTGCAAACTAAAGTTTGGGACACTAGAGTTTCTGTCAACATATGAAAACATATGATTAGGAGATCATGATTATTTTAACCTTGCGAGTCTAATGCATGAGCATTCAACTCAGTAATTTCATCATAGTTTAGTTAACTTAGGGGTCTTGTGTTTTCAAGGATGTTGGATTCCTATGTATGTAAGTATTAATGTTTTGAGTGATTAGAATATGAATTAATTAGATATTGTGAGGATATTTGTAAATTCTCTTGAATGTAGGAGAACATGATGATGATGAGTGATGATGAGAGAGTTAGAAATCAATTGTAACAGTTAGACTAGAAAGCGGTGTCATGATTCATGGAACTAGATAGGATTCTTAGGGATAACTAGAGTTAGAAGTGGACTTAGAGGATATTCAGGAGTTAGCTCAGCAGATTAAGGATCTGAACTGCAATTGGTTAAACATAACCTTTTGTATAAATGTAGGCCTCCAAAACATAGTCATGGTTTAGATAGGTAGTCAATTAGTTAGAGTGAGATTAGATAGGTTTGACTATAAGCCTACAGGCAGGAAAGAAAGGCCAGTAATATAGAAGATCAGGCCGAGGAAGAAATTCCAACGTAAATATTTGTTTGTTAATACAGATTACTCGATTGAGAGTTTGTATGATGTGTACTGTGTAATTGAATATTAGATTCTATGTGAACTAGAGTAAATCTACATAACATAGGTTGCAGGTATGTAGAAACAGAGAAGAGGTGCAAAGAAGTTTGTTACATGGTTACACACAGAAAGTATTGAAGAGAACCTTCACAGCGAAGTATAACCATAAGGTTTCTTAAAACCTAAAGGTTTACGAAGGAAGTATATAGGCGCGAGCATAGATAGAGGTCAAACAAGTGAAGGTTGTACGGTGAAACCAAATACACAGGAAGGAAGCAAATGGGGAATTACATAGTAAGAACCAAAAGAAAGTAAAGGCATCAAGAAATGAAGTAAATGTGCACAGGAGCCATTGGATCAGAAAGATCAACGGGCAAGATTATGTGAGATAAATGGATAAGATCTTATCATGCAAATAAAGTAAGAAGTCGAGCATCAGAGATTAAGCCATGTGTTAATTGAAGGACAGAGAAATTTTCATAAGCGGGAAGTTGTTTCTCGTGAACCCTCGAAGTTGTAAGTGGTATTCCAAAATCAGATGCGATAAGGTTTTATGCAATGGAATTAAACCCTCGTTGAATTCTGGCCATCAGGACCGTCCGTTTGATGATTGATCAGATGCATATCACTTCCGAAAGTGAACACTGATTAATTTGGAATTCAAACATGATGAGGTTTTATACAATGGGCTTAAAACCTCATTGGTTTATGATAATTGTGACCATTCAATGGTTGATTGATCATTTGGTAATCACGCTCGAATGTGCGCATAGGTTAACACGTCAGGCAAACCCGATGAGTTATTCAAATAACTTTAACTTCTGTGAGTTCCGGTGGGTGAATGGGTTCAAGTTGGAGATTACGTGATAGCCATTAATCTGAATGAAGAAATCAACGTGTAGATTTGAAGTGAAAGGTTGAGTGTTGATATATGTGCCAAGGTCATGGAATGACGAAAAGGTAAGGGTTAAACATGGTTTATGTGTAATTTCTATTATATGGAATTATAATAGAAATAAAGGGAAATATATATATTATGGGTTAAGTCAAGGTTAATGAAAGTTTAGAAGACCATGCTATGGTTAATATGCACGAGCTGTTAACCAAAGGTTATGAAGAGTCATGTAAAGTTCTGCTTAGAGTTTACCAAAGAGTTAGACTTTGAACAGTCAATTGAAGCATTTCCGCACAGGTTTATCTAAGGAGCCTTAAACCTTGATCTAAGAGATTTTCTCCTTTGTAAGGAATATTTGGGAATTCCTGGGACACACCTAGTGTCACATGCAGTTTTATTACATATTGTGGGTATATTCGGCTTAGGCTGCATCATTGGGGTATATGTAGCTTAGGCTGGCGTCATTATTTCTATAGAGAACACCACATGGGATGCGACTTTCACTACAATGATGAACGTTTAAGTTCATATCGCACTCTTATAACTCATGTAAAGGAATGTTTCTTTGTAGAATGAGCCTATGACCTAGTTACATCCAATTGTTTGAGGTTGCAGGACAAATTCTTGTTCTCCAATGTGGAAACTGGAGAATGTGACCTACATTTGTCTTGATAGATGTTGCCTACATTAGGGGATGAAGCTACAATTGGGTTACAAATCACAATGAAAAATTTGATTAACCTTTCTCTCGAAACTTGCCAATGCAAGGTGCAACCTACATATGCATGTGAGGACATGACTGATGCATAAAACTATCACCTGCTTATGCATTTAGGAATTTTAAAGGGATATCTCACATACATGAGAATGTGTTTTCCTCTTGGCCAAATCGCCCCAAAGACACTTATCATATGCTTTCATGGGGCATCATGGAAACCGTGTTGGAGAATGTGTCTCACATCCACGCCTATGGCCATATACTATAATATGATGGATCAAGATCACCCTATATGGGCTACACATTGCCACAACATTGTGGTGTAAAAAAGGACTATACAGGGTTCCAATTTGTTTCTTTACTTTCAGTTAATTTGTTAGGTTTTTGGCATTATTCTTCATCTATATATTTATATGACAATGTTATCTGTTTGGAGTTGGGAATGTTTATTTGCATGGAGAAATCCACGATTTCTTCCAAGGATTAGTGCAGTTAGGGTCTTGAAAACTAGGTTAGATGAATCCATGCAACTGTCTAAAATGCTATGTCAACCATAAGGGTAGGAATGGTGGCTAGAAAACCAACGTTCAACATGGAAAATGGATCGCAACCTACTTAGTGGCTTATCATCCATGTGCAACAACATTAGGGTTTACTGCAACCTTGCCCATTCTCCTCACATTTTCACCTCTATCAATATGTAAGTTTTTTCATCATGGTGTCAGCACTTGTGCTAAGATCAATTCAACTTGTACTAAACATTAGACATGAGAGAGCAGTGAAGAAGTCCAAGGGTCACGAGCAGAGGTAAAGGGCCATGGTAGGTGAGGAGTCACCTTCTCCATATAAATGTGCCCTCATGCCTCATTGAAGAGGATGGTGGACTTTAGCACTTGAGTTGAGGCTAGGATTAGATAGCTGATTTATGCTTGAGAGCTGGAGGCACTCATCTCTTCGTAGCTAGTAGAGTGGAGTTGGAGTGAGGCTAGTGTTTTTCATTGGGCAATGGTATGAGTTGCCAATGTTCCACTATTGGGTTTTGAGAAATTGCAAGATATGTACTTGAAGTTGCAGCAACATTAATAATATTTTCTTCATATTTGGTATTGATTCCCATTCTTACTCATTGTGGTTGTATTGGTTGTCTTGAATTTTCAGTTTATTTGTATGTGTGCTTTCATATATGAAATATGTTATGGACTGCTTCATAGTTGTTGCATGTATGTTTTTATTTCGAATATGTGTTTACTTATTTCTTGCCATGTGATTGATCTATTGTGAACTTTGAAATTCACTTCTAGCATGTTCTCATTTATGTACGTCTGATTTGGTTTTGGCTCACTAGTCCCTCTTCCTATTGTTGTTGAGACTTATTTGTACCTCTTTATGTAGTTTGTCAATATTAGGTTGATTTTGTTTCACTGTCTGGGCATTTCATTCTTGTCCCCACTCTAACAACTTCTCATTTGATAACCAAGACCGGAAACATTCATGGTGGCAGTCGGGTAGACATACTTGATGGGGCTCCTATCTCAAATGCTATGAGGTCTAACTGGGACTTCATATCAGGGAAACCCTCCTAGTTGTTGGAGGTACATATCCGCCCATCAACAGGCATGTACATATGAAACCCTAACCTTAATCTGGTGAGGGCTCAACTATATAAAAAACTCATCATAGAACTCATTATCACACCCATCTTTGGATATCTATTCATTCTCGTGAGCAGAAGGAGCTTTGGATTCCATTTGTGCCACTTTTCCAGGTAAGTTTCTGAATTATCTCTTTTTTCCACTTTTTATTTTTTCTCTTTTGTCACTTTTGGTTTCACATGTGTTCTTTTGTCTTGATTTTCTTATAACAAGTGTCATTTCTAATATTATTAGCTTTTCCAAGTGTCATTTCAGTCTTTTGAATTTATTTTCAAGTGTCACATCACATCCTTGTCTTTTCATATAACAATAATTCTTATTGTTGGGTGTATTTATGTATGCATGCCCTTTTCCCTTCATTTTCTTTATTTCATGATCTAAGTGACTTGTTTGAATGAATCTTAGGTCGATCCACATCCTTCCTCTCTTCAGTTAGTAGATATGGAGCTTATCTTTCTGGCAGAGAAAATTGCATAATTTTTATAGCCTTCCTCCCTCCTCATCTATGAAATCCACGACCACTCAGTCCCTAGCTACACATTGCATAATCATAGTCAACAAAGGGGCTCCATTTTCCCTTGAAACTACACACTACATAGTTAGGGCCCCTCCGTTCTGTAGTAAGTGTGTATTGTTTAGTTCTAGGCTCTACTTAGTTCTCCTTGCAATCAAGCACTACACAATCTTACCTCAGAAGTTTCAAAGTTTTCATTTCAAGTGATCCGTGAGGTCAATCTGCATCACTTGTCCTCCAATATTGCACAATCCTCCTTCTCATTAGGTGTCTTATGATTATTATTGATTAGATTATATGATATTTTGTAGAACTAATTTGTTGTTTCCATGAATGAATCTATTTTAGTAGGTATTGCAGATCTATAACACAATATGATTTCATCATATAATAACACAATGCATCCAAAGAAGGGATCATCAAAGGATGTCACATAAGGCAGTAATAAAGAAGCCAATGATAGCAGCTTCACAAGAGTGCCTATGTTATTAGGTGCCCAATGCTTCATTAACAAAGAATATACTATTAAATGGATCATTATAAAGGATGTATTCAATAAAAATGATTTCATAGAGGATGTGGAAGATAGGGAAGTCTATGAGAACATCAAGAGACCAGGGTTCCATATAATTGTCTGCAAGTATCCAATGCTACCTTGTGTGGATCTTATCAAGTGGATATTGCAGGGTTTGGACATTAGGAAAATGTTGTTCAACAATGTTAGTGGGAAAAATCTTTCTTCATACCACCCACATGGATTTCACTTATAATACACCTTTCCCAAGCCTGAGTAGCACTTAGATTCTCAATTTTATGTGGCTTAGTGTTATCCAATATAAAGAATTGTTACAATGCTTTTTGACTGAATGAACTAGGGAATGAGGTAGGCCCTTATAATGTAGTTCATGAGAAATGTGTTGTATAGGAAGGGAATTAATAGGAAGTTCCCACTATAGTCACCATTGTGAAGTACACGAGGGAAGTTGTGAATAATATTGCAGTGGAGCAGAGCCGAAAGATCAAAATATATCCTGATGTTCTAAGAAGATCCATTCTAGTAGAAAAGAGGAGAATGCAATCAGAATAATGAAAGAAGAAATATGAAGAAGAAAAGAGACAGGAGTAGGAACGAAAGCAAGAAGAGGAATGGATGCAAAAAGAGTAACATGAAAATAAAGCGAAGGAAGACATGTAGGAACAATAAGAATTGAGGAAGAAGGAATAAGATGAAGTGAGACAAAAAGAGTTTTAGGAAGAACAAGAGAAACAATTAATGGATGAAGAAAGCAAGAAAATGCATGATGACAAATTTTTAAGATAAATATAGGAAAAAATATAGGCCAGACGATAACCAAGAGGTCAGAATTGTGCCTATTATAGAACAAGACAAAAGTCGGCCTTCACATCCTCTTATTGGTGGCCACATCCCATTTGCTACGATGCAAATATATCCTCCAAATGATGATATGGTCATGAATATTTTCAATCTTACCTTTGATCAGTTAAAGAAGATAATAATGGAGGAAAGGTGTAAATATTTTCCTAATAACCTGGCTCATCCTATTTCCATTCATACAAAGAGGGTGATAGTTCCTAATACCAAGAAGTGTTTGAAGATAGTAGCAACAAAAAACTTAGCCATTGCAGAAGCTACAAAAGTAAACACAAATTTCTTGATGGAAGAAAACAAGTAATTAGCAAAGGACCTAGTTGTTGCAAGGCAAGAAATTAATCATCTCCTAGCCAAGAACCAAGGGTTGTCTTCCACTTAATTTCACATGAGGGAGTTGCATAAATCTATATTTGAGGAAATCCAATCATTGAGAGACATTATGAGATCATTGTATGAGGATATTATCATCCTTTATAAGGTGGTGGTGCCCTTGTCTAATATGTAGAAATGATTGCTAGATAATGTGAAAGTTCTTAAGAAAATTCATGAAGCCATTGATTTGATTAAAGAATGGGAACTAAGTGTAAAAATACACAATCATATTTGGCCAAGAAAATAAGGTAGCAAGTAGAATTGGAAACTGCCAAGGTTAGAACACTTATACATGGAAACAAACAACTCTACACCTAAATGGCCAACATCATAACTGCCTATTCATAATTGTACCATAGTTTGCACTCCCTGCTAAGAGTGCACAACATTATTTATGTTGGAGAATTTTCAAAAACAAAGGGAATAAATTTTTTTAGCAAGGAAATTGAATAATTCTTGAACAATTCAATGAAAGTGGTTGAGAAAGAAGATCTAAAAATCACAAGGCTGACTATTCAACAATTTGTAGCCAAACCTACCAAGTTGAATATGAAGTTGTTCTTACTATGGAAGAATGTCCATGCAAGTTCCAAAACAATGTATCTATAGGTAATGGAGGGAATATTTATAAATAATCCAAATCTCCCATCGACGTTTGAGGATATGGAAATAAAATACAAGTCTTGGTATCAATTTTTTTCGTCAGAACTTGTTGGGGAAATTAATTTCATAAAAAAAAAACTAATCACCTGAACATGAATTATCAATCCAAGGAACAACATTTTGTTTCAAGGAAGTTTTAAAAGTATATGCAAGCAACTACCGACAACTAACACTAGTTCTAGGTGATTGGGTTCTACACTATCAAGCTCATTTGACAAGAAAGAAAATGTAAGACTTGAAAAACAATACCAAATTTAGAAAGAAGAAAGTAAATGACAAGAAATGAATTATGCTAATAACTTTGTTTGAATCAGTACAAAATTAAACCACACCTTACTTAATTGGAAATTTAACCTATTGTACCCAACAAAATTCAAATGCTAATCTAGAGTAACAAATTAAATGAAATCTAGAAACTGCAAGAAACAAAAAATCAGGAAAATGTGCAACAAACAATTTATTTAAATAGAAAAAGGAAATTTGCTTTTAGGAACAATAATTGAAATTCAAAGAAATAAGCACACAACTAAACTACTTTATATGTTCAAGAAAACACTTCTTCAAAGGTAGTGGGCTCAATTTCCCAAGAGTTAGTTATGCCTTGAACAATAATTCAGATCAGATTAGGAATATGAGATGTAGAACTCAATGGATAGCTTATTTCAATAAAATATATTAGAGAAATAATTACAATAGAAAAAATTTCTTAGCATTGCCTGAAATTCAACAACTATCCCTCCTTCTCTATGATTTTTGTCTTCATTTAATATACCGAGAGCAAGGGAAAATGACAACTAAATTGATTACAAAATGATTTCCATTACAATTGTAGATGTTCCATCACAAATTGATCAGGAAGATTGGATTTGAAATATCTCTCCATAATGATTTAGCTGGAACAAGTTGAATCAGTATTGTAATTGGAAGAATTTGGAAAATGGCCACAACAGTAAATCTAAGAAAATCTCCTTCAAACAATCTTGTATTTCTCTCAATATAGATCGAATTCTAGAGAAATTATCATTCGGAAGGTAATCTTGTTTGTTATGCACAAAACCCATGTCCCAGATTTTCATGATTCTTCTTCATTTCCTTGAAAAGTCCGATGCGAAAAAGTCGCTTTTTATTTCAACGAATTTCAGAGTTGGAATATTTGACTATGAGTTGGAGATCAAATTTTCAACCTGGAAGAGATCTTGGAGGGTAAAATAGTGAGTGATTTATGTGTAGTCATATTATAGTGTTCTCACATCCATAATTGTTTTCATCGACATTTCGAGCCATCCACCGTGGCTCATCATCAGGATAGATCAATAATTGTGGCCAGACAGATCTCATTGGTATGAATAAATAGGGTTAGGGAGATGTAAAGGGAAAGGAAGTCAACCCTATCATAATAGTTTATAATATTTGGTTTTTTTATTTTGAAATATTTAATTATAATGAGAATTTTAAATATTTTGATTAAATTTATTTTAATGTAGTTTTATTTGTATCTTATTATTTATTTTATAATTATTTTTTTTTGAATATAAATCCACCCAAATTGGTCTTTTGATTATATAATAATATAATAAAATATAAATTCTAATTTAATAATAAAAACAAATATATTTTTAATTTTAATTTAAATTTCTTTTGTAAAAGTTCATATTTAGTTGTTCATTTTAGAATAAACTAATTAGATGGATCTTAATCTTGTTAGTGTTTGATTGATATTAGTTAGTAGTATTAGTCTTTCTAGAAGTTTTATAATTTAGTTTTATTTTGATTTTAATATGATTATATAATAATAGTTCAAGAATATGTTTAAATAATAGTGTAACTAAGTATATATTAATTGATCTTCACATTATTACTAGAAATGGATGCTAATTTATTTAGTCATATAAAGCAAAGTATAAATATTAATGTCAATGTTAGTAATGATCTATGAAACTAATTATTTTATAATTTTGTTAAATTTTTTCTCAATTGTCTAAGGTTCTTTGTTTTTTGTTTTGTTTTTTTTTTTTTGTAAATTAATTAATTTGTTTATTGTATATTGGGGGAATGTTTGAGTTAGGCGAGGTTGTTCTGGGATGTTAAAGTAGGAATCTAGCTGTAACTTATTTTCCATCCTTCGTCTTGGTTGAGGTTGTTTGGGTGTTTACCTATTTCTATGGCTTCTCTTAGTTTTCTATGGTGATAATGATCAATTTTGGCTACTACCCTAGTGTTTTCAATGCAGAACTTATGACTAGTCTTACTGGAATGCTCGGCTAGGGCTGAGGTTTTTGAGTAGTTAAGTTTTATATCTGTGGCATGTTCTAGAATTCTAGTGTGGATAGATCGACCTGTTTCTCCAATGTATGTTTCTTCTCATGAACATGGAACCATGTATACTCCTTTGTGGCATTTGGGATCAACTGGATCTTTGACAGATTTTAGGCATCTGCTGATGGTGTTCATGGGTCTGAAAGTGGTTCTAATTTGGTTCTTTTTTAATATGTGTGCAATTTTATCTGTTGTGTCTAATATGTACGGGAGGTGTACCTTACCTAAATTACCATCTAGTGGTTGTTTGTTTCTAGGATTTTCTACATTCTTAAAGGCCCTGATTACTTGGTGATTTTTGTATCCATTCCTAGCGAATACATTCATAAGATGGTTCTTCTCATTTTCACAGTAATTTTTATTTGAAATACGAACAGCCCTTGTTGCAAGCATGTTGAGAACACCAATTTTTTTGGATGGATGGTGGTGAGAGTTGGCATGCAGGTAATGCTCCGTGTGGGTTTTCTTACGATATACCTTGTGTGGTATGGATCCATCTTTGTTTCTTATTATTAGGATGTCAAGAAATGGAAGGCTATTATTTTCTTCTCTTTCCATGGTAAATTTGATGGAATTGGATAAACTGTTTAGGTGTTACAAGAAGGTGTTTTGTTTTTCTGTTCCATGAGGCCAGATAATGAATGTGTCATCTACAAACCTTTTCCAAAGTTTGGGTTTTAATGAGGCAGATCGAATGGCCCTGGTTTCAAAATCCTCCATGAAGAGATTTGCAATGATAGGATATAGAGGGGATCCCATCGCTACATCGCATGTCTGGTCATAAATATTATCTTTAAAACTAAAGAAGGTAGATTTGAGATAGACCTCAATTAATTTGGTTGTGTCTGAGTTCGTGATTGTATGGATCACTTCCATGGCTTCATCTATGGGAATGTTGGTGTAGACAGATTTTACATCAAATTGACTAATATGTCATTGGTATTTAGGTTTAGGTCTTTGATGTCATTGATGAAGTGGGTGGAGTATTTGATAAAGGAACTAGTATTGCCTACCAGAGGTTTTAATTTTTTAGCTAGGTGTTTTGCCAACTAGTAAGTGGGACCTCGTATAGTATTGACAATGGGTCTTATGGGATGCCTTCTTTGTGTATCTTTGGTGCTCCATAGATTCTCGGGGTGTATGGGTTGTTTTCTAATAGATTTTTAATGTTGTGTTATTTACTTGATTTTATCAAATTGTGTATGTTTCTAGAAATATTATTTAATGGATTCTTATTTAATTTAGTGTAACAGCCACTGTTGGTGAGGTGGTCTATCATCGTTTCATTATAATCAATTGTGTTCATTATGACAGTTGCACCACCTTTGTTAGCTTTTAGGAATATGATGTCAGGGTATAGATTTAAGGTTTTGAGTGCTAAATGTTCTTGTTTGGAAATGTTGCTTTTAGGCGGTTGGATTTTTCTCAGAATGATGGAGCAGTCCTGTCTGATAGTTTCTTTAATGTTGTCTGGTAGCTCTCTTATCCTGTATTCTATGTTGCAGAGTATGCCTTCTTTGGGGATTGTCTGAGGGGAGATGGCAAAATTTAATCCTTTTTCTAGGAGATTGAGGGTGTCTTGGTCAATTTGTTTGTTTAATAGATTTGCCATGTGTTTATTTATTGAGGTGGGTGGAAGCGTACCTATGTTTTTATGTACTCTGGATTTCTCTGATCCATTGCTTGAGAGCTGTTTATTAGCGATCGTGTCTGACCCTGTAATTATCCTTTGTTGATTTTGTAGCCTTTCCTTGTTTGACCGTTATTAATTTACTGGCATACTCACGTTATTTTGTATATCATTATTACAGCCTCCTTAAGTGTAGTGAGCTTCAGATATGCTTTTATCTGTTGTTTCAAACGCTTTAGTATTTATGCTTATATCGTAACCATATGTAACTTGCGTGAGTGGTGCAGAATACTTATGATTTTCCTTGGATGTTGGCTTATTCATGGATTTAGTTATATCTTCGTGTGTTTCAAGCATCGTGGTTTGTTCTACATATTCTTTAGAGTTGGGCATGCTTGATCCTTGAGTGTCTTTAGTGGATGTTTCAAATGTTGTAGTTTCCTGTGTAAGTCCATTAGTTAATGCTGTAATAATTACCTCAGATGTTGGCTTATTCGTAGATTTAGTTATACATTCGTGTGTTTTAGGCAGCGTGGTTTGTTCTGTACATTTGGGCACGTTGGATTTTTGAATGTCTTTAGTGGATGTAGTTACCTGCGTAAGTCTAATAGTTAATGTTGCAGTATTTACCTCGGAATTCATGGATTCTAAATATTGCATTGAAGTGTCTGCTATAACCTGCGCTAGTTCATCACTTGATTATAATGCTAAATACTTCATGTTTGTCTCAATGGAATGCGTAGAACCAATGTCAATGTGGTTGGAGAGAGTTTGGTTCATCAAATCGTCAGTGTCGGTTTGCCCTGTGTTAATTTGAGTGACTGTGGGATGGCTAGGGTTATTGTCATGTACAAACTTCAATGCCAAAGAGTTAATGACTGAGATTTTTGAGGGGCTAATTCTAGAGTGTGAGGGAAGGTTGTCTAAAATATTTAGAGGTTTATGTTGAGGGTTTGAGATCTTGTATAATTTCTCGAATTTTAGGTTTAGTTTTGAGCATTTTCTTTCTTCATTTTTAAGGGCCTTCAGAGTTGAGCATCCATCTCTTCTAGCCCATAGTTCTGGATGGATTTCTTTAGACAGACTAAGGTGTAACCCATAAGCCTTTTTATTTAATGTGTCAAGGTAAGCACGAGTTTTGGCAATTTCTGAATGGAGAAGGGGCTAGATGGCTTTTGTAAATATGTGATTATTTCTAGGGTTTCTAAGGGTGTGTTTGATGCTGGAAAATGTAGGATGATGATAGTGATTACATGAGGAATATTGGTGATAAAGAGAATAGGGTCCAGACAAATGCTAACAGCGCTAACAGTTCATGCACAATTTCCAACAATAAATACAAAACTATGAATGCTGACATCATGCATGACAAGCCACCAGAACGCATGATGGACTGCATTGTTTCCAGCACGTCAAGTTACAGCAAGGACTGCGTATTTCCAGCAATGATAAGACTAATGTTGAAATTGGTGGAAATGTAGCCAAAGGAATCGTATCAGTGCCACCAGAACGCATAAGGGATAGCGTGGTCTCCTGCGTTATCTCTTGCATTGTTTACAACAATCACGCTGAGAATACTGATGGCAAGGAGCATAGGAACAGGACCTGTAATGATGACAATGCTAATATGGTAAACGCATCAACTTACAACAACCCCAGTATTGGAAATACTATTGTTGAAACTAGTAAAACCATAAGCAGAAGTGGTGTTGAATCCGTTATTCACAAGAATGTTGAAACCATAAATGATGCTAGAAGAATCGTGGAGGAGGAAAATATCACAGTGCACTTTGATAATAAACATAAGGATAGAAATAACATAGAAGGGAAGGATATAGATGTGGAAAATAATATAGGTGGTGGAATTATTAAAAGTGATAAAGATACAGCTGATAAGCAATTTGCGACAGAATCTAATAAATACGACAATGATAGGTCTGTTATTAGGAACCCCAATGTTCCAAATAAACATGATAAGAGAGTCATTAATCTCTCATCCGTAATGCTCACCCCTGAATAAATTAATACCCTTAGCAAAGGATTGGGATTCGCAGTTTCTCCGAAAAACATTCCATTTGAAAGCATCATCTGCAGCATTGAGAATGGGACTCAGGGCCTTTCATTGAATAATAGGGAGATATTAAGGCAAGAATGTTCCCTTGTTCTGTTGAAATCTAAGCGGCCAAAGAGTAACTTAAATAAAGAAGGAAGGGAGGCTCATAGATCTCTCCGTAATAATAATAAGATAGTTGTACTTAAGGCTGATAAAGGAGGGGCCACTGTTGTGTTAAATAAGGAAGATTACATTCAAAAGATGAATGAGCATTTAAATTGTGGGAGTTTTAGAAAAATCAACTCCAACCCTATTCCCAAGGTGATAAAACAGGTCAAGAAGGCCATCATGGAAGCAAACCTTGAAGATGAAATAAGAAAGAAGCTGATTCCATCCTGTGAGGTTGTTCTGAGAATCTATGGATTACCAAAAATTCATAAGGAAGGGGTCCCTCTTAGACCAATAGTTAACACCATTTTCCCCTACCTATGAATTAGCTAAGTATGTAGCTAAGATCCTAAAACCTCTAGTTGGTAACACAGACTCCTTTATAAAGGACTCTAATAATTTTGTAAAACTTATTAGGAATGAAAGGGTGGATAAGGATGATATTCTCGTAAGTTTTGACGTGGTTTCTTTGTTTACAAAGATCCCTCTAGATGAAGTTGTTCATGTTATAAAGATAGCCATTGATCCTGAAATAGCGAAACTTGTAGAAATTTGTTTACGGTCCACTTTTTTCAGCTTTCAAGATCACTATTATGAACAAATATCAGGAGTTGCCATGGGTTCTCCTCTCTTGCCTATTGTTGCCAACTTATACATGGAGTAATTTGAAACAAAAGCCCTTGACTCATACCCTTTGAAACCACCTTAGTGGAAAAGATTTGTTGATGACACAAACTTAAAATGGACTCATGGCAGGGCTGAACTGGAGAATTTCTTCAATCATCTTAACTCTATATCTTCTGAAATCAAGTTTACTATGGAGCTTGAAAAAAATGGTAAAATCCCTTTCTAGATGTACTAATTAGTAGAAAAGAGGATGGTACTTTGGGACACCAGGTCTATAGAAAGAAAACACATACTGATAACTATCTTCATGCTGACTCATACCATCATCCATCCCAAACATTTGGCATCCTAAACACTCTCGCTGCTAGGGCTCTCAGGATTTTTGACCCTAATCACCTAAATGAAGAAATTGAACACTTAACCTCTATCTTCAAGAACCTAGGATACAAAGAGTTGAGTATTAAGAAAGCTATAAGAAGCAGTAAGGATAAGGTCCTCTCTAAGCATCCTCCTGAAAACAAGAAAGAAAATTGTGGAAAAGTTTACCTTCTATTCATCAAAGGGATTATGGATAAGGTTGTAAAAATTCTAAGAAATAATAACATAAACACCCAATTTATGACATGTGGAACAATAAGGAAAATGATGAGGTCAACAAAGGATAACACTGATCGTCAATAGCTCAAGGGTGTGTACAAGATTGATTGCTCTTGTGACAAGAGTTATATTGGAGAAACACGTCGGTCTCTCAAAATAAGACTTAAAAGCACGACGCTGATATAAAGAAGGAGAGATCGTGTACATCATCCCTTGCGAAACACTTATCCAAAAACAAACATCATGTGTGTTTGGAAGACGCTAAAATAATTGCAAGAGAGGATAATTATCATAAAAGAAAAATCAAAGAGGCCATCAAAATTATGAAATTTCCTCAGAACCTCTACAGAGACAATGGGAGTGAGATTAGTGGAAATTGGCTTCCCCTAATTAGACAAATA
>APFE031744722.1:2073-49008 GCA_000404065.3 Pinus taeda | reverse complement strand
ATGGTCAAAATTCTTCTCTCAAGAAACTATCATTCATATTCTATCTTCGTCCTCATGATGGACCCTCTTTGGGGTTTGAAATGTCCACAGAATAAACACAATATTGTGGATAATCCAGATAGTGCTACTCCAAAAAACTACCATAGCAGCTTGAAATCTAACATGTCTCTACATCTTTTGAGGAATGTGAGATCTGCCTTGTTCTTTGCTATGGCAAGACAAATCTCATTGGTATGAATAAATAGGGTTAGGGAGATGTAAAGGGAATGGAAGTCGATCCTATCATAATAGTTTTATAATATTTGGTTTTTTTATTTTGAAATATTTAATTATAATGAGAATTTTAGTTATTTTGATTAAATTTGATTTTAATGTAGTTTTATGTGTAACTTATTATTTCTTATTTTATATTATTTTTGTTTTTATTATAAAATTGATCTAAATCTGGTTTTTGATTTATAATAATAAAAATAGAAATATTAATTATATAATAAGAATTATAGTTATTTTTAATTTGATTTTTATTTATTCTTATTTGTAAACTAGTTTTTATATTGGTTGTTCATTTTTAGAATAAAACTAAATTAGATTGATTCTTAATCTTGTTAGTGTTTGACTGATATTAGTTATTAGTATTAGTGTTGTTTCTAGAAGTTTTATAATTTTAGTTTTATTTTGATTTTAATATGATTATATAATAATAGTTCTATAACAATAATATGTTTAAATAATAGTGTAAATAAGTAGATATTAACTCATATTCATGTTATTACTAGAAATGGACACTAATTTATTTAGCCTTATAAAGCGAAGTATAAATATTAATGTCAATGTTAGTAATGATCTACGAAACTAATTATTTTAAAATTTTATCAAAATTTTTCTCAATTGTCTAAGGTTATTTGTGTTTTTTTTTAACTGTAAAATAATGTATTTGTTTATTGTATATCAGGGGAAGGTTTGAGTTAGGCGAGGATGTTATGTGATGTTAAAGTAGGAATCCATTTGTCACTTATCTTCCATCCTTCATCTCAATTGAGGTTGTTTGGGTGTTTACCTATTTCTATGGCTTCTCTTAGTTTTCTATGGTGATAATGATCAATTTTGGCTACTACCCTAGTGTTTTCAATGCAGAAGTGATGACTGGTCTTGCTGGAATGCTCGACTAGGGCTGAGGATTTTGAGCGGTTATGTTTTATATCTACAGCATGTTCTTGAATTCTAGTGTGGATAAATCAACCTATTTCTCCAATGTATGTTTTTCCACATGAACACAGAACAATGTATACTCCTTTGTGGCATTGGGGATCAGCTCGATCCTTGATAGATTTTAGGCATCTGCTGATGGTGTTCATGGGTCTGAAAGTGGTTCTAATTTTGTTCTTTTTTAATATGTGTGCTATTTTATCTATTGTGCCTAATATGTGCGGGAGGTGTACCTTACCTAAATGATCATTTAGTGGTTGTTTGTTTCTAAGATTTTCTCCATTTGTAAAGGCCCTAATTACTTGGTGTTTTTTGTATCCATTCCTAGCGAATACATTCATAAGATGGTTCTTCTCATTTTCGAAGTGATTTTTATCTGAAATATGAATGGCCCTTGTTGCAAGAGTGTTGAGAACACCAATTTTTGGGATAGATGGTGGTGAGAGTTGGCATGTAGGTAATGCTCCGTGTGGTTTTTCTTACGATATACTTGGTGTGATATGGAGACATCTTTGTTTCTTATGATTAGGATGTCAAGAAATGGAAGGCTATTATTTTCTTCTATTTCCATGGTAAATTTGATGGAATTGGATAGACTATTTATGTGTTGCAAGAAGGTGTTTAGTTTTTCTCTTCCATGAGGCTATATAATGAATGTGTCATCTACACACCTTTTCCAAAGTTTGGGTTTTAGTGGGGCAGATTCAATGGCACTAGTTTTAAATCCTCCATGAAGAGATTAGCAATGATAGGATATAGAGGGGATCCCATGGCTACACCGCATGTCTGTTCATAAATTTCATCTCTAAAACTAAAGAAGGTAGATTTGATACAGACCTCAATTAATTTGGTTGTGTCTGAGTTCATGATTTTATGGATCACTTCCATGGCTTCATCTATGGGAATGTTGGTGTAGAGAGATTTTACATAAAAACTGACTAATATGTCATTGGTATCTAGTTTTAGGTCTTTGATCTCATTGATGAAGTGGATGGAGTCTTTGAAAAAGGAACTAGTTTTTCCCACTAGAGGTTTTACTTTTTTAGCTAGGTATTTTCCCAACTGGTATGTGGGACCTCCTATAGTATTGACATTGGGTCTTATGGGGACGCCTTCTTTGTGTATCTTTGGGGATCGATAGATTCTTGGGGTGTATGGGTTGTTTTCTAATAAATTTTTAATGTTGTGTTCTTTACTTGATTTATCAAATTGTGTACGTTTCTAGAAATCTTTTTTAAGTGATTCTTATTTAATTTAATGTAATAGCCACTATTGGTGAGGTGGTCTATCATCTTTTCATTATAATTAATTGTGTTCATTATGACATTTTCACCACCTTTGTCAGCTTTTAGAAATACAACATCAGGGTCTCGATTTAAGGTTTTGAGTGCTAAATGTTCTTAATTGGAAATGTTGCTTTTACGCGTTTGGGATTTTCCCAGAATGATGGAGAAGTCCTGTCTGATAGTTTCTTTAATGTTGTCTAGTAGCTCTCTTATCCCATATTCTATGTTGCAAAGTATGTCTTCTTTAGGGATTGTCTGAGGGGAGATGGCAAAATTTAATCCTTTTTCTAGGAGATTGAGGGTGTCTTGGTCAATTTGTTTGTTTGATACATTCAACATGTGTTTATTTATTGAGGTGGGTGGAAGCATACTTGTGGTTTTATCTACTCTAGGTTTCTCTGATCCATTGCTTGAGAGTTGTTTATTAGTGATTGTGTCTAACCCTGTAATTATCCTTCATATTGATTTTGCAACTGTTCCTTGGTTGACCGTTATTAATTTACTGGCATTACTCACATTGTTCCGTCTATCATTGTTACACCATCCATGAGTGTAGTGATCTTTAGATATGCTTTTATTTGTTGTTTCAATTGATGTAGTATTTATGCTTGTATCGTAACCATATGCAACCTGTGTGAGCACTGCAGAATATTTTCGATTTTCGTAGGATGTTGGCTTATTCGTGGATTTAGTTATATCTTCGTGTGTTTCCGGCATCGTGGTTTGTTCTGCGGATTCTTTAGAGTTGGGCACACTAGATCCTTGAGTGTCTTCAGTGGATGTTTCAACTGCTGTAGTTTCCTACATAAGTCCACTAGTTAACTGTCGGCTAGAATAGATGGATGCTCAACTCTGAAGGCCCTTAAAAATGAAGAAAGCAAATGCTTAAAACTAAACCTAAAACTCGAGAAACTATAGAGGATCTCAAACCCTCAACATAAACCTCTAGATATCGTAGACAACCTTCCCTCATGCTCTAGAATTAGCTCCTCACAAATATCAGTCATTAACTCTTTGGTATTGAAGTCTCTACATGACAATAACCCTAGCCATCCCATAGTCACTCAAATTAACACAGACCAAAATAACACTGACGATTTGATGAACCAAACAACCTCTAGCCACACTGACATTGGTTCTACACATTCCGCTCAGATAAACATGAAGTATTCAACATTAAAATCGAGTGATGAACCAGTGCAGGTTATAGCAGACACTCTAGCACATTACACAAAATCCACAAGGTATAAATGAATCCGTGGATGAGCCAACATTTGAGGTAAATATTACAGCGTTAACTAATGGACTTACGTAGGAAACTACAACTTTTGAAACATCCATTGAAGACGCTCAAGGATCTAGCGTGCCAAACTCTAAAGAATCTGTTGAAAAAACCACGATGCCTGAAACACACAAAGATATAACTAAATCCACAAAGAAGCCAACATCCGAGTAAAATCGTAAGTATTCTGCAGTGCTCACATAGGTTGTATATGGTTACAATACACGCATAAATACTACAACGTTTGAAACAGTAAATAAAAGCATATCTAAAGATCACTACACTCAAGGAGGCTGTAATAATGATAGAAGGAACAATTTGAGTAACGCCGTTAAATTAATAACAATCAACAAAGGAACGATTGTGAAATAAACATCAAGGATAATTACAGGGTCAGAAATAATCACTAATAAACAACTCTCAAGCAATGGATCAGAGAAATCTAGAGTAGATAAAACCATAGATACACTTCCACCCACTTCAATAAATAAAAACATGGTGAATCTATCAAACAAACAAATTGACCCAGACACCCTCAATCTCCTAGAAAAAGGATTAAATTTTGCCATCTCCCCTTGGACAATCCCTAAAGAAGGCATACTTTGCAACATAGAATACGGGATAAGAGAGATACCAGAAAATATTAAAGAAACTATCAAATAGGACTGCTCCATCATTCTGAGAAAATACCAAATGCCTAAAAGCAACATTTCCAAACAAGAACATTTAGCACTTCAAACCTTAAATCAAGACCCTGATATTGTATTCCTAAAAGCTGACAAAGGTGGTGCAACTTTCATAATGAACACAATTGATTATAACGAAAAGATGATAGACCACCTCACCAACAGAAGCTGTTACATTAAATTAAATAAGAATCACTTAAAAAAGATTTCTAGAATTGTACACAATTTGATAAAATCAAGTAAAGAACACAACATTAAAAATCTATTAGAAACCAACCCATACACCCCGAGAATCTATGGAGCCTCAAAGATACACAAAGAAGGCGTCCCCATAAGACCAATTGTCAATACTATAGGAGGTCCCACTTACTAGTTGGCAAAACACCTTGTTAAAAAACTAAACCCACTTCATCAATGAGATCAAGTACCTAAACTTAGACACCAATGACGTATTAGTCAGTTTTGATGTAAAATCTCTCTACACTAACATTCCCATAGATGAAGCCATGGAAGTGATCCATAAAATAATTAACTAAGACACAACCAAATTAATTGAGGTCTATCTCACATCTACCTTCTTTAGTTTTAAAGATGAAATTTATGAACAAACATGCGGTGTAGCGATAGGATCACCTCTATCTCATATGATTGCCAATCTCTTCATGGAGGATTTTGAAACCAGGGCCACTGAATCTCCCCCATTAAAACCCAAACTTTGGAGAAGGTTTGTAGATGACACATTCATTATCTGGCCTCATGGAAGAGAAAAAACAAACACCTTCTTGCAACACCTAAATAGTCTATGCAATTCCATCAAATTTACCATGGAAATAGAAGAAAATAATAGCCTTCCATTTCTTGACATCCTAATCAGAGGGAACAAAGGTGGCTCCATATCACACCAGGTGTATCGTAAGAAAACCCACACAGAGCATTTCCTACATGCCAACTCTCACCACCATCCATCCCAAAAAATTGGTGTTCTCAACACTCTTGCAACAAGGGCTGCTCGCATTTCAAATAAAAATCAGTTTGAAAATGAGAAGAACCATCTTATGAATGTATTCACTAGGAATGGGTACAAAAAACACCAAGTAATTAGGGCCTTTAAGAATGTAGAAAATCCTAGAAACAAACAACCACTAGATGATCATTAAGGTAAGGTACACCTCACGCACATATTAGGCACAACAGATAAAATTGCACACATATTAAAAAAGAACAAAATTAGAAAAACCTTCAGACCCATGAACACCATCAGCAGATGCCTAAAATTTGTCAAAGATCTAGTTGATCCCAAATGCCACAACGGAGTATATATGGTTCCTATGTTCATGAAGAAAAACATAAATTGGAGAAACAAGTCGATCTATCCACACTAGGATTCAAGAACATGTCTCAGATATAAAACATAACCTCTGAAAATCTTCAGCGCTAGCTGAGCATTCCAACAAGATCAGTCATCACGTCTGCATTGAAACCACTAGGGTAGTAGCCAAAATCGTTCATTATCACCATAGAAAAATAAGAGAAGCCACATAAATAGGTAAACACCCAAACAACCCCAACCAAGATCAAGGATGGAAAATAAGTGACAACTGGATTCCTAGTTCAACATCCCAGAACACCCTTGCCTAACTCAAATCTTCCGCTGATATACAATAAACAAATTAATTAATTTACCAAAAAAGAAAAAAAAAAAAAAAAAACAAACAAACAAACAAACAAACAAACAAAGAACCTTAGACAATTGAGAAATTTTTTAACAAAATTATTAAATAATTAGTTTCATAGATCATTACTAACATTGACATTAATATTTATACTTTGCTTTATAAGACTAAATAAATTAGCATCCATTTCTAGTAATAAAATTAATATCTACTTATTTACACTATTATTGAAACATATTCTTGTTATAGAACTATTATTATATAATCATATTAAAATCAAGATAAAACTAAAATTGTAAAACTTCTAGAAACAACACTAATACTAATAACTAATATCAATCAAACACTAACAAGATTAAGATCATTCTAATTAGTTTATTCTAAAAATGAAAAACCAATATAAAAAACTAGTTACAAATAAGAATAAATAAAATGGAATTAAAATTAACTATAATTATTATTATATAATTAACATTTCTATTTATTATTATTATATAAATCTAAAGCCAGATTTAGATCAATTATATAAAATAAAAATAAAAACAATATAAAATAATAAATAATAAGTTACAAATAAAACTACATTAAAATCAATTTAATTCAAAATAATTAAAATTATCATTATAATTAAATATTTCAAAATAAAAAACAAAATATTATAAAACTATTATGATAGGGTCGACTTCGATTCCCTTTACATCTTCCTAACCCTATTTATTGATACCAATTAGATCTATCTTTCCATAGCAAAGAACAAGGTAGATCTCACATTTCTAAAAACATGTAGAGACAGCTCGGTCATTCCTACATTTTCCAGCACCCGACACACCCTTAGAAACCCTAAAAAAATCACATCTTTACCAAAGCCAACCAGTCCCTTCTCCGTTCAAAAATTTCCAGAACTCATGCTTACCTTGACACATTAAATAAAAAAGCTTATGGGTTACACCTTAGTCTGTCTAAACAAATCCATCCAGAACTTTGGGCTAGAATAGATGGATGCTCAATTCTGAAGGCCCTTAAAAATGAAGAAAGCAAGTGCTTAAAACTAAACATAAAATTGGAGAACCTATACAGGATGTCAAACCCTAAATATAAACCTTTAGATATCGTAGACAACCTTCCCTCACGCTCTAGAATTAGCTCCTCACAAAATTCAGTCGTTAACTCTTTGGTATTGAAGTCTGTACATGACAATAACCCTAGCCATCCCACAGTCATTCAAATTAACACAACGCAAACCAACACTAATGATATAATGAACCAAACTCCCTCCAGCTAAAATGACATTAGTTCTATGCATTCTGCTCAGACAAACATGAAGTATTCAACATTAAAAATCAAATGATGAACCAGCATAGGTTATACAGACAATCCAACGCATTACGCAGAATCCATGAATTCTGAGGTACACACTGTAGCGTTAATTATTGGACTCACGCAGGTAACTACATCCACTAAAGACATTCAAAGATCCAGTGTGCCCAAATCTACATAAAAAACCATGCTGCCTGAAACACATGAAGGTATAAGTGAATCTGTGAATAAGCCAACATTTCAGGTAAATATGCAGTGTTAACTAATGGACTTAAGCAGGAAACTACAACGTTTGAAACATCCACTAAAGACACTCAAGGATCCTACATGCCCAACTCTAAAGAATCCACAAAACAAACCACGATGCCTGAAACACACAAAGATATAACTAAATGCGTAAATAAGTCAACATCTGAGGAAAATTGTATGTATTCTACAACACTCACGCAGGTTGCATATGGTTACGATACAAGCATAAATACTACAATGTTTGAAACAACAAATAAAAGTATATCTGAAGATCGTTACTCTCAAGGAGGATGTAATAATGATAGACGGAACAACGTGAGTAATGCCAGTAAATTAATAACGGTCAACCAAGGAATGGTTGCAAAATCAACATGAAGGATAATTATAGGGTCAAACACAATCACTAATAAACAATTCTCAAGCATTGGATCAGAGAAATCCAGAGTAGATAAAACCATAGGTATGCTTCCACCCACCTCAATAAATAAACATGTGGTGAATCTATCAAACAAACAAATTGATGAAGACACCCTCAATCTCCTAGAAAAAGGATTAGATTTTTCCATCTCCCTTCGAACAATCCTTAAAGAAGACATACTTTGCAACATAGAATATGGGATAAGAGAGCTACCAAACAACATTAAAGAAACTATCAGACAAGACTGCTCCATCATTCTAAGAAAATCCCAACTACCTAAAAGCAACATTTCCAGACAAGAACATTTAACACTCAAAACGTTAAATCGAGACCCTGATACTGTATTCCTAAAAGCTGACAAAGGTGGTGCAAGTGTCGTAATGAAAAAAAATGATTATAATGAAAAGATGACAGACCACCTCACCAATAGCGGCTATTACATTAAATTAAATGAGAATCCCTTAAAAAAGATTTCTAGAAACGTACACAATTTGATAAAATCAAGTAAAGAACACAACATTAAAAATCTATTAGAAAACGACCCATACACCTAGAGCATCTATGGAGAACCAAAGATACATAAGGAAGGCGTCCTCATAAGACCCATTGTCAATAGTATAGGAGGTCCCACTCAACAGTTGGCAAAACACCTAGCTAAAAAATTAAAACCTCTAGTAGGCAATACTAGTTCCTTTGTTAAGGACTCCACCCACTTCATTAATGAGATCAAAGACCCAAACATAGATACCGATGATATATTAGTAAGGTTTGATCTAAAATCTCTCTACACCAACATTCCCATAGATGAAGACATGGAAGTGATGCATAAAATCACGAACTCAGACACAACCAAATTGATTGAGGTCTGTCTCAAATCTACCTTCTTTAGTTTTAAAGATGAAATTTATGAACAGACACGCGGTGTAGCCATGGAATCCCCTCTATCTCGTATCATTGCTAATATTTTCATGGAGGATTTTGAAACCAGGGCCATTGAATCTGCCCCATTAAAACCCAAACTTTGGAAAAGGTTTGTAGATGACACATTCATTATCTAGCCTCATGGAAGAGAAAAACTAAACACCTTTTGCAACACCTAAACAGTCTATCAAATTCCATCAAATTTACTATGGAAATAGAAGAAAATAATAGCCTTCCATTTCTTGACATCCTAATCATAAGAAACAAAGATGGCTCCATATCAAGAAAACCCACTTGGAGCATTACCTACATACCAACTCCAACCACCATCCATGCCAAAAAATTGGTGTTCTCAACACTCTTGCAACTAGGGCCATTTGTATCTCAGATAAAAATCACTTCAAACATGAGAAGAACCATCTTCTGAATGTATTCGCTAGGAATGGATACAAAAAAACACCAAGTAATCAAGGCCTTTAAGAATGCAGAGAATCCTATAAACAAACAACCACTATATGACCATTTAGGTAAGGTACACCTTCCGTACATATTAGGCACAATCGATAAAATTGCACATATATTAAAAAAGAACAAAATTGTTGTGGCTCTGATACCACTTGTTGTGGATCTCAACCAGAAATATATGATAACAGAAATAACCCAATAAATAACAAGATCTGAATATAGATAGAAATGATTCTTTATTGATCAAACCCTTAAGGTAGGGTAACACCATACATTCACTCCTTAAGGAAGGAGAACACTCCACAAGCCATATGCGTGTTCATACAAGAATACTTCTCTTCATATCTCTCCATGTGGAGTCTCGAGCCTCTATATAGGCCTCATACATACAATACCATGCATCATTACCATGGTTTCCTCATACCATCAACTAATACCATGGGCCCCTTACATTATTATTAACTACTTGTGGTCACAATATCACATGGGTTAACCACCTTATTTATTACTATGGCCCATCCCATTATTACATTATTACCTTGGGTACCTCCCTCGGTACCCCATATTACTAGCTAGGTATATAACACGAAGGAAGTTAGCATGTTTGCAGACTCCTGAATTACATTCCAAATAGTTGACTTTGGTAAAATAGTCATAACTTTTGTTTTGAGAATTATATTGAAATTTCGTAAGAAGTTACAAAATGAGGATGAACTGTAGTTTCTTGTGTACATTTGTCAGATCCAAAGGCTAGAATAGTGACTCGTGGCATGTCTTACAAGTTCACTCTACTAAAATAGTCTATAATCAGATCAATGTGGCAGATTTGTCATAACTCTTCCTTGCAGAATCCAATCTAGATCAAACTGGTGGCATTGGAAAGAGGATGCAGAGGGCTACTGCAAGTCATAATTTCATAACCATGTTATAGACATTTTTTGGCACTTCAACCCCAATCATAAATGTCCATAAACCGACGGCTCCTAAGTCCCTAAAAGTGTTGCTTCACTGCCTAAAGGAACAAGGTCAATTGATTACATCATCTCCCAGAAGTTCTCCACTGAAAACTGCTCATAAATGGCCAAATCTGGACCATACTGAAAGCTCAGTGCAGAGGGCGTAATGCATATCACCTTCCCAATGTACAAGGTGAGATGCATACTAATTTTCTCCTCTGTAGGGTGCGATGGTTGGGGATGGGGAAATGGCAGGGACAAAAATGCGAGGTGGAAGATCATGGAATCGTCCAGAAGCTTCCCCTCTTACACTTGCCACTCCATTTTCGACTGGGGATGAGTAAGAGATCATCATTCTCCAAGTGGAAGTAGGAACTATCAGAGGGAAGACACTAGTCAAGATCCCAAAAGATGACTCACCCCTCTATAATCATCTATATATGGATCCCTCATCACAACGATCTAGAGGCTGGAATTTTGTATCATATAGAGAAGTGTTGTTGGTATTCTGGTGTACATTCACAAGGTTGGGTGATCTAGCTTTGCTTGAGGTGAAGAAGGGCTTCTTAGCTGGAGGATGATGCTGGGTCAGAGCACATGGTTGTAATCTTCTTGCTACTTTTCATCTGAATAAATCTATTCTTGTTTCCTTCCATATTCTTGTGTACTTGTGTTATATATGCATGTATATCAGGGGTAATTTTAGGGGCGAATAATTGTCCAAAGGCAAAATTTAAGGCTTTTTATATTTTAATGGGGCGAATTTTTAATTAAAATAATAATTTTTTTTTTATATAATTAGCCCTCATTTTATTTAAAAATTAATTTATTTTTTTATTTTCACCCAGGGCGGATAAACTAACCGAATCATAATTTTCTTAAAATCACCCCATTTTGATATTTGCTCCTGGTTTGGGAGATCAAAATCGCCATTTCTGATTTAGGGTTTGGTTTTTCTGGTTTGTTAGTGAAATTGTGAGGATCGATTTGGTCTTGGAAGGTTAAATTTGTTTTGAAATGGAGGCAGAGCTTAATTTTTTCCAAATGGAGGGCGGCTCCCTGTTTTCACGGATTCAGCCCGTTGTTTTCTCCTCTAACGTACACTAAAAGCAAGTGGTGCAGCTGGCCTGACTCCTCAGCGCCGCAGATCATCTTCAGCTACTTTATTTGGGAGGATGGCTCCTCTTGTATTGCAAACGAACGGTAAAGGGTTGGAGAATAGAGCAGAGCACACACAGCTTTGGAATAAGGGAAAAGGCGTGTTAGAGGTTTCCAAGGGAGTTGCGACAGATATACGGAGGAGTTTGTCCCAAATGAAAGACAGAATCGTGGATAAACTGGCGGCTGTTCCTTTTCCAGCAGAAGCTCTGGACAATTCACGACAGTCCTTGGAATCAATTGTTAAGGATGTAACTCAGGCTACCCAGGGATTTACCAAGGACGTTGTGCACAGAATTAAGATCCGACTTGTAGAAATTTTACCATTTCTTTCTCCCAATCAAACTGGAAAGGTAAGTATGGATTATGCCAGTACCCTTTGCCATGGATACCTGAATAAGTAGCACATGCCCATCTAAGCCCGGTTCTGAGATGTACATCGTGCTTGTACACATTAGATGTGGCTTTAGATGGGCCTGTCTTACTATCCATATTCTATGTATACAATGCACCTTGCACACACGGACATGTATTCCCACAAAGAGTTGAAGAATCACCCCACCCTCTCCCAGTCTGTAGATTCTAGAATGCACCTCGCTGCTGTGGGTGTAACCAGTTGGTTTTGCTGCAAAACATTATCCAAAAAATAGAACAATATTGATATTAGACAAACAAATTTCAATACCATTCAATCAGATTTCCTATATTGATGCATTGGGCCATATTACTATGTTTTTAGCAATGTCTGTTCTAGGATCTATGTTATTAGTAGTTTGAACTTTGGAAGCATCATTATCTGTTGCGTATGGTTGCCATTGTCAATCACCTTGTCCTAGTCCACGAAAATATGGTTGCAAGCTGGGTAGTTCAGGGTTCAACAGAAGTTGTGACATCGCTCCTGTTCTTCCTGTAGATGAACTCCATTCCTAATTTCACTTGCAATAAGCTTCAAAAGATTGTCGTTCTCTTCTGCCCAATCAACTTTCCAGAGACAGAAAAGAACAAAAGGATGACCCGACAAAAGTCGTCTGCTTAATCAATAAGAGGAGCTTATAACCGAAAATACCTCCTACATAAAGAAGGGTGCTACAGGCAGAGAGAGTCTCCCCGTTTGACGTATATATCATTTGACAATTCCACCAAGTTTGTAATAACTCTTGAATTTCTAATATATAGTATGACCAATGGATTTCCTTACGCTGGAAGTGTAAGAAAACTCATCAATTATTCAATGATATCAGTGGCATGATATAAATTGTTTGAAAATATTATTAGGGAGTAATTATCAGATCAAAAAATTGGATTCTGCTGCACAGTCTATAGAATTTCGACAGTTACTGTTCTGGATAGCCTGACATATCTTACAGTGCCTCATGGATTCTTTCTTCCTAACACCAATGAATGTCGGCAACTGTCATCTCTTAACAATGGGTGCCATGATCCTTGCTCTTTGAGAGTGTCTCTGGGAATCCACTCCTTTGACTCGGATGTTCTCCATGGTCCCTGGCCTCCTCACCACTTCCATGATATGGACATCTAAACTTGGTTTCCTCCTGCTATAAACTATGCCAGATCTAGTTTCCTCTCTGTTAGCCTCATCTTTGCCTTTGCAAGTCTCTTGAGTGGGAGAGGAAATCCTCTCCTTGCATTTCTCCTCAGCGTGTGGGTTAAGGTGTGATTTGGAGAACAAGTTTGTCATCAAGGTTGCTAGTTCATGATTTAGAATTTTAGATTTGCAAAGAGAGTATCTTTCACAGCTTCCTCCTTAGCGGTAAGGGATTATATTTGTATTTGATTTGCTGCAATTTTGTGGAAAACATCATAACTCCTGAATTCTCGACCTTTGGAGAACAATGTTGTCATCAAGGTTTCTAGTTATGATTTAGAAATCTAGATTTGCAAAGAGAGTATCTACCATAGCTTCCTCCTCAGCAGTAACATATTGCATTTGTATTTGATTTGCTGCAATTTTGTGGAAAACATCATAACCCTTTCTCGACCTCACGTCTTGCTACTTTCCCAACATTAGTTTATTGTATTTCCATTGTGCAAAGTTAGGTCTATTAAATAGTGTTTTCCAAATTGTTTGCATTTTTTCAAGTCGCATGATATTAGCCATGCATTAGCATGAAATTCCTTTAGAAGTCTCACTTGTAGATTCAGTTGGATGATGCATTAGCCAAACATGCATATCTTGGATGTTTAAATCTTAGAATGGCTTCACAGCCCTCAAAACATCTACCAATGGCAGGGAAAACAGGGTAAGATGATTAATTGCTTTATAATATGCAGTATAAATTCCAATATTGCCATATTACTGCCCAAGATATACCTGTATTGGATTTTACCAGGCCCATAATGTTCACAATAATCTTACCAGCTATGTCACATTATTTTTTACTAAAGCAATTTAGCTTTAGTCACATTCCTGCCATTTTTAGCTCAAAGTTAATAGGGAGTTGTTAATCCATTTTTATGAAACAACGTAATATTATCATATATATTCGATAGTAAATACATTTGCTGGAAATACTGTTCGGAGAAATGTTATTATGCCATTTTCACTGACCATGAATGTTTTTATTTTAATTTGAAGTTTAGAGAAGGCATCAAGTTTCTTGTGTTTTATCTTATGGTCGTTACTCTATTGTGAACACGTTTTCTTAAAGTTCTGTCTGTTGATAGGTTCCTTTCTCAGACAGGAATTGTTTCAGTAGAACAACAGATGAAATACATGGATCTACAAACCAAGCAAGAAACACCAAAGAAAGATACGTGAGGTGGCTTTATTCAATGTTTATTTTGATGCTTTTGAACACTTCGTTAAGCACCATATGTTTCTTGCTTGATAACGTTATGATGGTCATTTAAGCTTCAAAATGTAATCATTAAGACCTTTCCAGAAGGTGTGATATGAGTTGTTCTTTTTCAATCAATGCAGTGCAGTAGCAATTGATCGGTTCATTCTAAAATGCTTCTATTCATTTTTTTGAAATATGTATGATTTAGCTACTGATTATTGTAAGCAGATCATAACACAGTCTAAAAGCAATTGAAGGTCATAAGCTGATTGGATATGCTAATATCTGTTGGCAATATCTGTTAAGTGTTTATCAAATTCTAATTTAAGCCTTTATCTCAAGTTGTGTATTACTGAATGTTGTTTATTTTCTGCACTATGGGTTGTACCTCAGGCATTGAAATTGGATTACAAAATTCGAATGACTTAAAAGTTAAAACATTGGAATATGTTGAATGAAACTAAAATTCACAGATCAGTACTCTTAGAATTCTCGCCAAAAAGGTGTAAGCGGTTCACCGAAGATTTAACATTGTTCTCATCCTATTGAAACTCATGCCAAGCGAGAAATACAGACCTTGATAATAGCTTCCAAAAACAAACGAAAAAAGACAAGCCAAAATGTTTGCCCTTCATGAAGAAAGTGTATTCGAGCATCACGTTTGAAAAATTGCTTCATATTTTTTTCCCTAATTTAGGAATCATGAGCCTTGCCTAACTTGCAAAATTTATTACGCGTTAAGAAGTGACTCGTTTTTCATTAACTTTTGGGACATTTTTATTAACATTTTCTTCCTCATGTTGTAATGATTTAAACCATTTTTTTTAGATTTTTAAGATGCAAATGTTAAGAAGCTAAATATATTGTTTGAAAAAATAAAAATAATATATCTATATTATATATAATAATATAAATTAATAAAATATATATATATAGACAAGTGGGTCGGTCTCGTACACATGACACATGGTCGATTCTGATTGCCACTACTATACCTCTAGAGCCTACGATTTGTCTTCTTTGTAGACTAGGTTACTATGGGGGATTTGAACCTTGGATCTCTTAGTTTACAAAATACTTCATATCATGACGTCTGTCAATTAAGCTGCACCTTGGGGACAAATTAAACACCTCGCTGCTGTGGGTGTTTCATTACTGAGACCTGGTTTTGTGCTATTTTCCTTTATAAATTTATAAAGGTCCCATCCCACCTCTCTTCCTTTTTCCACATTACATGTCACTTTGGAAAACTGCTTATGATTTGCAGTTTAATTTGTCCTCAGGGTGCAGCTTAAATCCATATAGTTGTATGGGCAGGGTAAATCAAGCAGTGCTACAACAGTTCAGGTAAGTAGATTCTCAGTTGTTTAATAGACATAACTGTAGATCTGATTTTTTGTGTATACCGTTCAACTGTTAACTTGACAGATTTTGAAGGTTTCCTTGTAAGCTTGGACTATATAAATGAAAAGTTGATGTGAAGGGGTAACTATCTGTGTATCTTGTTTATGCTTTCATTGTTCATTTTCCAGCTATATGTGTGGTTGTTGCATGATTAAATAAGTTTAGATCTAATTTATTTAATTAAGAGAAACATAGGAAAACAATGCAGTGCTTGAAATTTTACATGGTATCAAAGATAGCTTGATTCTAGGAGTATGAGGGTTATGAATTTGTGGGGCTATTGTTTTCTTTTAATTTTCAGATTTGGGAGTTTATGCAATAGATTTCAAAGATGGCATTGAGCCTAAGATATGAGGATAGATTAGATGTTGCTTCCAATTACTTATCTTGAAAAGATAGGGTAACATTACTCTTGGAAGAAAATGATCTTTGGGATATCATCAAGAAAGTAGTTACTCCACCTACAAATCCATAGCAATTGGCATCACATAAGAAGAAGGAAGTGAAGGCCAAGTGGGTGATCTTGAATGCCATGAAGGATCATTTTGATTCCTCACCTATCTAAGAAGAAAATGAGTCAAGGAGATGTTTGATGCTCTAGCTAGCCTCTACAAGAATGAGAACATAAATAGAAAAATGATATTGTGGAGATCCATAGAGATAACTAGATCAAACATTGTTACCAATTATTTGACGAAGATCATGTAGATTCATGATCGAATTGCATTTATTGGGGAGAAGGTTTGAGACACAGAGTTGGTGAACATGGAATTTAATGGATTCCCAACTTCATGGGAACCATTTGTCAAGGGTGTTTGTACTCGTGAAAATATTTCTAACTTTGAGAGATTGTTGGATGATTGCATCTAGGAGGAGATTCTAATGGACTCAGAGGCCAACAAGAATGGTGGTGATGGGAACTTGGGCTTATTTGGTCAAATGAAGAAGGGCAAAGGAAAATGACCCAGTAGGAGTAAGGGAAAGAGTGAGGAGTTAGCCTCACAGTGAGACAAGAAGTACTTGAGTAGAAACAAGTGCTTCATTTGTCATAAGTTCAAACATTATGCATCAAAATGTCTAGACAAGAAGAAGGGAAAAGGGAAGCAACAACATAAGCAAGTAGTAGCCTTTGCAGAAAATTAGATGAAGTAGTAGCCTCTCTACTAGCACGGTTCCAAGGAATTCATGGTACATGGAAAATGGAGCAGCTCGTCGTATGAAATTAGCCCCACAATCGTTTTCTAGTCTAACAGAGCAAGACTTAGGAGTACAAGTTGAGTTTGGTGATGATGCCAAGTATTCAGTCGGAGTTGGTACTATTCCCTTCTAGCTTTAGTCAAGAAAATCTTTAGAATTGGTTTGTTCCAGATCTCAAGAAAAAATTTCTTTTAGTTTTGATTATGGAGGTTAAGGGTTATGTGTAGATTTTAAGAACAAATAGGTCCTTTTCGGGCTGGAGGAATCTATCCCAAAAGAAACACATGTGATAGGGGTTAGGGAAGGATATTTGTATAGGTTTTAGGGTGAGTCTATTCAACCCATAGTTCATAACATAATAGCTTGTGTGAGTTATGGTACAAGATGATGGGGTACTCGCATTATAAAGCATTTCCAATTTTGAGGGACATAGTCGTAGGTCTTCCAAAGTTCAACATTGAGCAATAGGGAGTATGCAATGGGTGCATACTTGGCAAGCATGCCAAAGTTGCCTTTCCAAGCAATGAGCATAGGTATAAGGATATTATAGACCTGATTGATTCAAATTTTTGTGGATTGATGTCAATAACATTAATTTTGGGAATTATGTACAGTGTTTCCTTTGTTGACGATTTATCTTGCAAAACATAGATTTATTTTTCAAGGTTCAAGTATGAGGTCTTTAGCAGGTTTTAAGAGTTCAAATCTCTTGTTGAGAACCAGGTAGGAAAGAATATCAAGGTGTTGAGATTTAAAAATGGGGCAGAGTATACTTCAAACGAGTACAAGGATTTTTGCAAGGAGGTAGGGTTCAAGAGGGAATTGATAGTTCTATACAACGCATGATAGAATGGGGTGGTTGAGTAGAAGAATTGATCCATCATAGTGGCTGCTAAGACCATGATCCGTGATTGGGATTTGCCCATGTTTCTTTGGGAAGAGGCATGCTACATGGTATTTTATATCCAAAACAGGTGTCCTCATAGGATCATGGGGGATGATGTTGAGAAACCAAGTGCTGGATAGATTAAGGCTTGATTCCTCTTTCTTGATAATTACTTGTGTATGTTAGCTATCTTCTTATTAATTTATGTTCTCTTCATAAAGCAATTATACAAAACTTCAAAGTGTAAAGATCACAAAGAGAGAAAGAACACCAGAAATTAGGCTCCAAGCCAGGGCAATACCCAAACAATCCTTCTCTTATAGAATGAGATCAAAATGAGATAACCAAGACCCAAGAACAAGACCAAGATTGCTACAAGGATCCAAGTCAACCCTCTTCCAACCAAGTCAAAGTCAACACTGGTCAAACCTTCTGAAATCTAGTCAAATTGCAGAAATTTTGGACCTGCATTAATGGACGAATTTAAGAACTGTAATTTTTGCAGAGTTTCCCCATAAACTCCACATGTGTGAGCAAAAACAAGCTAGAAAACCTAAATTTCCTCTCTCCTTTGACTTCTCTCTCTCCTTTGACTTCGACTCCTTTTGTTCTTGTCTTTGGCATAGAAATCAATGTGATGTTTGAATGAATAAATGAGCTACCAAGAGGTCAAGCTGAGTTGTATATAGCTGTCTGGGAGGGTAATATGGAACCCTCCCAGACAACTACTTTATTTCATGGTTTCAACACTCTGCCTCTTTTTTACTTGGTATTGTTAAAATAGATGTCCAAGTTAACTCAAAAGGATTCAATCCTATGTCCTTATGCAATGCAAAGGCATTTTTCTGATTTTTTTGGAAGAAAGTTTGCAGTGTCTTTGTTTGCATGGTTCAAAATCCGAGTCCTGATGAATTAATAGTCGTGCCTAGTTTTCTTATAGAATATGGATCATCCTATTCACAACTAAATTTATGGCCTACAACCTGCTCTGAAGTATACTATTTTTCTATGCCTTGATAAATTTATATATTGATATTCTTCTGGTCGAATCCTCTCTAATATTTTCATATGTGCATTTTCTGGAATTTTCTGGAATGCCATGCAATATAACAGTGAGTGCAAGACACATATCAAACAAATTTTAAAAATATTACTCAATTCTATTTCATAAGCCATGCAACATGAACAATAATAAATTGAACTGTAATATATATTGATTGCAGGAAGTTGGAATTTAGGGGTTCGGACTAGGAAGCATGGGAACAGGTGCAAATGATGGAGAAGTTTTGGATGAGATAATTACACGAAGTCGCGGTGAGGTCAAACACACATATAGTCCACGGATAACTAGCTCGAGAGATTGCACAACAATTCATGGATCCGAGTCTGCATTAAGTCCCCAAATTGCAGAAGCTAAACAAATATATAGCCCCCGTATAAGTGAGATTAGACAGACACATAGCCCTCACAGAGGGTAAAAGCATTCAGGCATTCTCCTAGTTAGTCAAGGAAAAAATATGAGTCCAAGTGCATTTGGTTTGAGGCCACATCAACCAACTTCCAATTAGGTGTTTGGAGTCTAAATCCTTGGCCAGTAATCTTTCCATTGAGTGAGCATATCTTATGTTGAATAGTACTTATTTTGTTGGCTTATCATTATTTAATCATTGTGCCATAAATCACTCAGTTGCATTTGGTCTGTCTTCACAAAGAACCTCTGTCCATCTCAACTTGAAGTATTTCTGTTTTCTTGAAGCATGAAATATATTATGTCAGCTTGTGGTTCTGTAGACCCTAGGCATGCCAAATAAGCATGGTGGTATTAAAGGGTCTTCTGAGTGGTTTGAACTTCACAGAAAGTCATCCTTCTTCTACCAGTTGGATCTTAACCACAAGGTTTGCCACCTTTAATATTTCATTGAAATAAAAAGTGTGGAAATTAAACTTGACAAATGAAAGGGTAATGGTAAGGCTTACAATATTAGAACTTCTATAAAATTTAAATGTTTATCCATTACCTTTAAAAATTAACCAAGGGCAATGTCAAATGATCAAGGATATGTTGAGATGGAAATATCTATTTTTCATGACAGTAAAACATTTAGATAATGGAAATAAAGAATATGTGCATTCAAGTTAAATCAGATTTATCTTGAATGGTTGGTAAGATTTGTTATTATCTTGAATAATTTAAGTCTTGTAAAGCAAATTCAAAAGGGATAATTTAAGTCTTGTAAAGGAACAAACTTGAACAAAAACAAAGAATATGAAGCCATGTACAAGGAATATGAAGCCTGTGTGTTACGTTAATTTATGAGCAGTTTTATGCTCTGCAGTATAATCTATGAGAAAATTGACTACAATATTCAACAGACACGACAATATGAGTTTCTCAATTTGTGCTATTATATGCTATGGATTTTCTAACTAATATCTTGAAAACGCGGTCTTCACTTGCCATCTATGCCTGAGTTCTGCAGCGGTTTGTTACTTTCAAGCCATGCCTAATGTCACATTGTTTGTTGCAACTTTAATGTAGACAGCTAACCACGAAGGCATTGGGTCATTCATAGAGGATGCTTAGACATGATTCCAGGCTTTTGAAAATAATTGTGATTTCCATCACTAGTCATAGCACTTGACAGAAAGTTGGGATATTCATGAGTGTGAATTTATGTTTGTGTGTTTACATACTTTCTTATGAATTAGCTAATGCTCAGTAGCAGTAGACATTGGACAATTATATTTGTATACTTCTGTTTTAAACTAAAACAAATCCAGGGCTAAAAGTAATGGATTGATTGCACTAGTCATCCTTCTATAACTTTCCAACATAGGCTGGAGTAAATAGATTGTAATTTGGGTAATTTTTTCTAACTGCAAATAGGGACATATTTGTGTATTGGTAGGGAAGCTATGATGGCCATTATGTCAGGTCAGGTGATCGCACTCCCTTGATCGTGAGCACGATTGTGATCAAGATGGAAGACTTCATAGTCTATATTGATTGTTTAGCAGTGATAGTTAGTGGGCTCATTCACAAAAGCTTCTATTTCACTAATATTTTTTATAGAGTTGTCAGATTCAATTTCCAAAGGTTTTAATTACACTATAGAGTTGAGTTCTGAAAGAGTTGTGATTCACAGTGTTAAGTATAGTAGCTATGACACTTGAATGAAGACAAGCATAGTAGAGGTATCAGACTCTGTTATAAGCTTACCTACATATTATAAGGGACTTGGTTTGTTTTTTTATAATTTTATAAACAAGTTCCATGTCGTGGAAATGTGAAAAAAAAATAGTGATATTGCCACCATGTGGCTCTTGTCATATATGGTTTTATACTTCTTCAAAAAATTCTCTAAGAGTTCACAATGCTAAAATTCACTAGGACTTTACAAAGTTTTATTATTTAGTGAAAGACTCGCCAAGACCTTACAAGATTTTATAATTGAGTAAAATATTCGCCATGCCTGGTGAGAGATTCGACAAAAAATTATATATACATATTATATTATTGATAAATTCGCCTTCCATTTTTCCTATATACCATGGAGATTCGCCCATTTATTATATTTATAAATTTAGGGGGGGTTCTTAAAATTTTCCCTAATGTATATGGTTAATACACATCTGATCCTGTATTATTTATGAATTTAGATTCTTGTTTCTTGCATAGTAGTATGTTGCTGTGATTCGACAGGTTTTTTTGAAGCTGCATGGACAAAGAAGAAGCGGGGAAACTCTATCAAGAAGGAGAGGAAATCAAGTGCAAGACTTAGGTTGGTCTTCTTGTTCCTCCTCTCATCTATTTTCATAAAAGGAAACAACAGTAGACTTTGATTTTTTGTTTCTAAGATAGCCACCCATCTTAGTGGGAATAGCAGCATCCGAGTGGACACTAGTCTCAGATAAAAAAATGGCAACTTCACTAGGGAGCGACTAGATTACTTGTTAGCCTATCTATCCTTATTTCTTTTATAAACATAGAGACTGAGCTTGAAGTCAAGCTAGCTAGCCTTTGAACTGCATTTGTCATACAAATGCAAAGTAGATCAATGTTGCTTCAGTCTATCTATGTGTTTTGTTTATGAATTAAATAATAGAATTGCAAGCAATCTAATTGCCCAAAGTGGTGGCTCTAGTAACCTCTTAGATCACCCCTGTGTTTTTCATACACTGATTTTTACTTATTCATCCTAAACACCTGAACTAGATTGTAAACTGTGAGTAAAATCTCATTCAAAAGTCTCGCGCTACTACCATCGCACCCTGCCTTCAAGGCAGTCTGTATGCATCACACTTCCCGAGTGTAGTAGGTGCGTTGCATACTGAGTTCACTGTGTAACAGGTGCGATGGTCAGGGAGGGTTAACTTTACCCTCTAACTGTGGATTTTTCTCACTGTTTTCAGTCTTATTCAAGAGTTTTATTATCTGTAGTCAGTGTACTTCTGCGAAAACCCCCTTCTCTTGTGTTATTCCGCCTCCTCAGTGTAAAGAACTATAAATGTTTTTATGTATTGTGCATCCATTTTAGTTCTCTTTTGCAAAAGTAGCATAGTTGAACTTTCGTCTCTAGATCTGAAAGTGTCGTAACTGTCATTTTCAGTTTTAGAAAGCAATTCCATTATTTTGGATAGTTGATTATATAGTTACTATTGCATAGGATTTGAATTATTAGTTTTAAAGTGTCGAAAAGCAATCTCCATTTCAAAATCGCAAAGTGTCTCTCTTGCTTTCAATTCGTTTTGAGAAAGAATTTTGTTGAGTACTATCGCTTTAAAAGTAATTCAATTTTGCACATAGCTTTCTTAACGTCATTCACACATTAAGAGAGCTGAAAATAAATACATGCATGTGCATTTGCATTTTTTATTGCTTGGCTTGATTTAAGACTGTGCATTTAGCGTGTGCTCTGTGCTTTCTGAAGAAAAGATTCTTGACTTTCTTTTCTTTAGTAGCTAGGATTTTCAATGCTGAAAGAAGATAAAATGTTTGTTTATCATCTTAGACTGCATTTTAGGAATTATATATAGATCATGTGGTGAACCTGAAAGGAAAACTGTTAAGCAAGATCAACTTAAAATAAATTCAATGAATCTAACAACGCTTTGGAACTTAACGTACAACATCTAGAGGTCTATGCTAGAGACATATTCCGTCATCGTAAAGCCTAGTAACTATTTCTTTCAGTGTTGGTTACGTGATTCCTCCACTCTAAGATGCCAAGTGCTAGTACGGACTTGTGCTCCCACGTACCATCGACTATATATTGGGATACTACAATAGGCTACATCCTTTATCGTTAGGAAGTCGTGTCTGCCGCCCTATTGATCGCAATGCACTAAACACAACATTCGGGAAGATTGACTGTCATACCGTAAAACATATTCTACAGTTTTGCGATTGGTTTGGTAATCCTCTCTGCATAGATCTCCAGAGAAGTCCATTTTGCTCCTTTTCAGACTCCTTAAAGGAAAAGGTCCTCTGAACACTTGTCACTTGAGGCTCAATAAAAATCAAAGGCGACTAGAGTCATATTTTGTTTTTTCTCAACTCTTTAAAATTGAAGAAGCAACTTCTGTCCAAGCGTCTAAAAATTTATTTTAATCGGAATAACGTCACAAATTCCCCTGTTGATCTTCAGGTTGAGAAAATGGATTCGACCAACCAAGGATTTCCTAGTGAAGGAAATCCTAGTCCCTTCTCCTCTGGGGGAGATGTTGGTCCACCCCATATGGCCACTTTGTCACTTCCAGGATCGAAAATTGGTTTTCCCATCTGGCTCTTCTCTACCTCTGTCGTTCAGAATCCCGTAATTCCCGAATAGTCTAAACAACAACTAGATGACACTATTTGCCTCCCAACCTTCTACTTCATCTGATTCTCCCTCTCCTCCTTCCTCTTTGCCTGATAAAGCCAATAAAGCTAAAAATCAAGTAACTGAGAAGAAGAAGAAGCAAAAGGAGAAAAAGGAAAAGAAGAAAAAGGAACCAAAATCAAAAGGGAGCAACCAACTATCGTCTAGCAAAAATTCACACACCGCATAGTCAAAACCTAAATCTCCTTGTGTCATTTGCAATAGAGACCACTATCACCGAGATTGTCCCTGCATCCCTCGGATCTTAAGGGACTGGTCTCCTCGTTTACACAATCTGGTAGCATCAACCTCTGGCGATCATGTTGAATGCTTATCATCAACCAGTGAAAGTGAAGCACATCGACAAAGAAGGAATCCTAAACTTCCTTGTAAGTTGTGTGAAGGCGATCACGCCGTGCACCGTTGTCCCTTCCTTGAAGAGGCTAAAAGAGTTTTGGATAATCATCTGGTTTCACTGCTACGACTTCCTCCTGGATATCAAAAACTCTTGCCAAGCCCTCCACCGGTTGAAAATCCGGCTGGCCCGTCATTGTGGTCAGCCGAAGCACCTATCGTTGAAAATGAACCCTCTGAATCCATACTAGATGAAAGTCAAAGGGTCGATACGGCAGTTGACCCGATCTTGCCTTCAGAGTGTTCATCTTCGAATGATACCGTCACTGAAGAGAAAGAGAATGACACCGTTAAAATTATTTTTATCAACACAGACTCTGATGAACTTGGGAGCAGTCCTCCCGTTCATTTATCATAGGAAGGAATTTCATCAGGGTCATATCCGGCCATCTATTCGGTCCCACCACTAAGCAACCTAGTCATTTCCTTTGATTGGAATCTACTAGGCAGACCCTGTTTACCAGCCAGTGTACCATTCAGAATCATTGTACAAGCTTACAGAATGATTATGGTTGGTACCATCATTGATGAAGGGGCTTCTGTGAGTATCCTTTCCTCAACTGCTTGGAAAACGCTTGGTTCACCATCGCTTTTGCTTGAAATGAGAAATCTAACAGGCTTCGATAAGGTAACCAGTCGACCTTTAGGGATCCTTCCAAATGTGCCCATTACTTTGAGAAGGAAAACTATTCACATGAACGTTATGGTAGTTCGAGGACCTTTAGATTATAATCTAGTCCTTGGATGCAACTACATTTATTGCATGGGAGCCATCGTCTCCTCACTCTTTAGAGTAATGTGTTTTCCACACAAAGGCAGAATGGTCAAGCTTGTAGACCAAATTTCATTCCCGGTTCACACATCGCAAGTAGTCAGATGCCATCCCTAAATGGTCTTCTCATGCAAGAAATGTCTCATCGATCTCCAGTCCGTCCACCTGTTGAACACGAGTGATTCGGGAAGGTGTGACTGAAACCGAGGTGGCATGCACCCTGGTCTTCTTCGGCAGAAAAACTCTGGACATAGGGTAGGTTTCAGCAAAGAATATATGACTAGTTCGATACCCGTCTGTATAGGAAAATGGGATTAGACCAGATAAGATACCTCCGTTAGAAGGTATGCCTTTCCCACTAGAACAAATGTTTTGCTTGCAAATTGAAGGGTAACCTAGAAACTCTACTTTGCTATACTTGGGGGCATGCAAACCTTTCCACATGCAAGTGAAGAGTGGCTATTTATTTTTTTAAATTTGTAGGACATATAACCCTTTAAACCCGTAAGGCTAGTCGTTTCCTAACTTTCATAAAGAAAGGATCCGTGGCAAAGCTTGAGAGATGTAAGCCACTTCAAAATAGCATCTCGAATGAGACATTCTTATCATACGACTGGCGAGCAATGTTGTCAGAGAGTTCAAGCTCATTAAAAAATAAAATCTCCACGCACAGGTTTAGTGCATAGTTCAAGATCGTTAAAAAATAAACATAAGTCACGAGCAAGTGTTTCCCCTAGCGTTTAAGCTCATTAAAAAATGAACCGGTAAATAACCATTATGAATGCCTTATCGCCAGCTTTTGAGCCTTGGTCGTGTTCTCGCCATCACCTACACTCTATTTTTAGCCGATCATTCACCCCCATATGATTGTTTACCCCTTCAAGGAACATTTGCGAAAAGTGATTTTGCTAGCCATCCTTGTAACACTGTCGTGATTGGAAAATTCCAAATCTCACCCGGAATTAGCTGCTACCCGAAACCATCACTTGTTCCTCAAAAATTAGTCTTCTTTAAGCTCTCTTCACCTGACTCGTAAAATATGAAAATATTGTCGAGCGATTGGCCTCTCTGGCTCGTTAAAAGGCATAAGAAGTGCTATCCCTCCTCTAGATTTTAATATTTTTGGACCTGAGGGATTATTACACAAAAAGATCATGCGCTTGTCTTGTTCGGCTTGTTAAAGCTATCAAAAATGATTTTACGCTTTTTTGGACATAAGGGATTATAGAACGAAAAAGAATCTTTGGAGTCTTCTTTCCGTTTCTTTCAAACTCTCTAAAATTGAAAGAGACCGAGTTATCTTTGTCATTAAACTCGTTAAAACCTAATAGCGACAAACTCGTCCAAAT
This sequence comes from Pinus taeda, assembly GCA_000404065.3. Taxonomy (NCBI): domain Eukaryota; kingdom Viridiplantae; phylum Streptophyta; class Pinopsida; order Pinales; family Pinaceae; genus Pinus; species Pinus taeda. Next base: position 22,707 of record APFE031744722.1, on the reverse strand, counting down.
GGACGAGAACGAGTTTCACTGTCGTTTGGCTCACTAAAATATAGCGACAAGTTTGCCCGAAGGGAAGATTATAGAACAAGCATCTATTATCCTCCTCAAGCTTGACAAAAATAAAGAGGTATTGGTTAGCAATGACTGGGGAAAACTGGGAAGAAAACTTGAAGAAATTTTATTGGTAGCAAGTCGCTCTTGAACATGACACTTTCCTTCCACATCCATGTCGGGTTGGGTTGTTCCGTTCACTGGTCTTCACCATTGTTCTGTCACTCCATCCATCTCTGGGGTTAACTCTAGCAATCCATCGTCAGTGTCACTGATATGTTCAAGAGAAGTCATTTAGACAATTCGCTTGTGTCTCACCCACTGTAATACATTCATGCTTCATTCCTTCATGACCGCCACCTTGAACCCTGTATCGTCAGTTTGTTTTCACCTCCAAAATCATTTTCTTCATTCTGTGTCATTGATGTGGGATTCATTAAGGCCCTCTTGCGACGAGTCGCTTCTTGTTGAGATCAACTCATTATCCAAGAAGTTGACTTAAGAACAACCCTTTCAATACTTTGAATCTTGCATGTCTTAATGGAAAGTTTCTCACTTTCGGCGATAGGTTTACATCAATGGCCTTCAACCGAGAGATTTTGCATGGTGTTCAATGCTAAGTCCTTTTTCACACCACGTAAATTGTATTGTAGTACCTTGAGGGTCATTGTCATTATTGGTGATTCCTCTCATGCCCATTAACAACTTACATCATTGGCTGGTAATTAGGCGATGTCTTTCCATGTTCGACTCCAGAACATTTTCACATGGATCAACTTGTACTCTGAGAGAATATTGGATGAGTTTTAAAGACCCCAGATCTAGTTTCATCCATCTGGGCTGCACTATATTCAGGAACATAAAAACATCCAGTGTACATCATTGTCGAACAGATGATCATCCAAATCAAATGATGATGTGTGCATATCATCAGTCTATCACACAAGCGATTGTCTGTCCTATGTACATGGAAATGAATTTATAAAGCTGAGCAAGGGAATGCCTGCCTCAGCTAGATCATGAAAAATGTTGTCAAAATAATGTATTGTATTGTATCTTATTACAGGTCACCTCCTAGCTCGGAAAAACTTCAGATCCTCATAGTAAATCATTTCACCCGACATCAAAAAGATTAACGACTACATGCTTTAGGGAGAAAATATTATAGACATTTTTGGGCACTTCAACCCCAATCATAAATGTCCATAAACTGAGGGATCCTAAGTCCCTAAAAGTGTTGCTTCATTGCCTAAAGGAACAAGGTCAACTGATGACATCATCTCCCAGAAGTTCCCCACTGAAAACTACTCATAAATGGTCAAAATTGGACCATAATGAAAGCTCAATGCAGAGGGTGCGAAGCATATCACCTTCCCAATGTACAGGGTGTGATTCATACTGATTTTCTCCTATGTAGGGTGCGATGGTTAGGGATGGACAAATGGCAGGGACAAAAATGCGAGGTGGAAGATCATGGAATCATCCAAAAGCTTCCCCTCTGACACTTGCCACTCCATTTTCGACCAGCGATGAGTAAGAGATCATCATTATCCAAGTGGAAGTAGGAACTATTAGAAAGAAGACACTAATCAAGATCCCAAAAGATGACTCACCTCTCTATAATCATCTACATATGGATCCCTCATCACAGAGACCCAGAGGCTAGAATGTTGTATCTTATAGAGAAGTGCTGTTGATATTCTGGTGTACGTTCACAGTGTCTGGTGATTTAGCTTTGCTTGAGGTGAAGAAGTGCTTCTTAGCTGGAGGATGGTGCTGGGTCAGAGCACATGTTTGTAATCTTCTTGCTACTTTTCATCTGAACAAAGCTATTCTTGTTTTCTTCCATATTCTTGTGTACTTGTTTATATATGCATGTATATGGTTAATACACATCTGAATTTGTATTATTTATGAATTTAGATCCCTGTTTCTTGCATATTAGTATGTTGTTGTGATTCCACAGGTTCTTTTGAAGCTGGGTAGACAAAGAAGAAGCAGAAAAACTCTATCAAGAAGGAGAGGAAATCAAGGACAAGACTTAGGTTGGTCTTCTTGTTCCTCCTCTCGTCTATTTTCATAAAAGGAAACAACAGTAGACTTTGATTGTTTGTTTCTAAGATAGCCACCCATCTTAGTGGGAATAGCATCATCCAAGTGGACACTATTCCCGGATAACAAACCGAAAGATCTGAAATTACATAGTTACAATTGTTTCAAGATCAAGCTCCTAAAATCAAGAAAAAGCAAGATGAGGAAGTTTGATGGCAAGTATCTGGTAAATTGGATACTACAGATGGAGAAATATTTTTATCTACATGGTGTACCACTATTACAAAAGGTATGTATTGCATCTAATTATTTAGAATTGAATCAATTTTTATGGTATAAAGGGATTTTCTCTCATAAACCACTTGTCACGTAGTCAATTTTCACGAAGGAAATGATAGCATATTATGAGGATACAAAGAGAAACTCGTTTAACCAATTGATAAATCTCAAACAAAAGGGTTTAATGGAAGAGCACATTGAATACTTCCAAAGATTAAATAGAAGGGTAAATTATATTTTAGAGAAGCAAAGGATTGGCTTCTTCATAGGGGATTTAAAGGATAATGTCCAACATGAGGTTTTTTTTTGGGAACCTGATTCATTGGAGGAGGCATTCGAGTTGGCAAGAAAATTTGAAAGTGAAATTATGAAAACAAGGAATCCCACCACTCATGACTATAATTATGGAAGTGCTTCTTCTCCTAGCCTTCCACAACCTACAAGGCTTATGTTAAACAGACATGGACAGCGAGAACAAATAGGAAAGATAAAGCTTGCATTGCAATTTTATTAACAATAGATATACATTTATAGTACAATATGGTGACCGTTGGGATTCACATCCCAAGGTCCCTTGGACTGCTTTGTTCAAGGATGACCAAGAACTCTGGAATGCTTAATGCAATTCCTGGAACTCTTCCAAAACTGGCAAGAAGCTGGAGTCTTTTGCTAGAGGAAGTGTTCTCAATTTTGCCTTCGGAACTCTTCCAAAACTGGCAAGAAGCTGAAGTCTTCTGCTAGAGGAAGTGTTCCAGATTGCCTACTCAAGGCATGTTCATGGACATCTGTGTCTCTGGCTACAACTCTGAAACTGGTGTGGCAGGTTGCGTCTCAGGCTCACTTGATGTGGCTTTGAAGCTTGTAGATGACCATCATTTCCCCCCCTGTCAGATACAAGGTGAGAAGATGGAGAAAACTCAACTGCAAGACTGTTCAATATTCTGGAACAAGTTCTGACATGTGTTTGAAATATCTTCTTGGTTGTTGATGCCCATTACCAAGAAGCGATCCATCCTAGATGAATCTTTGTTCTTGCAGGACGTTTGTTGCTGAAGCATCTGTGTGGAGAATGGCTAGTTTTATGGCAGTGCTTACATGGATGAAGATCAAAACAGTGATCTTTCAAATGGCCAACTCGATCACAGTGTTGGCATTTCACGATCTGTTGTTGTTGTTGCTATTGTGGAAGAGGAGCAGAGTCTGGAACAGCTGAAGCTGAACTGTCATGAGGAGCAGGTGAACTGTCATGAATGAAACTAGCACTCTGAAACTGAATGGGTTTTGAGTAGTCTGGAATATGAAAGGACAAGTCCTTGTCATATCCAAGACCGGTTCTGTGCTTGTTGTGGACAAGCTGTTCCCAAGGTCTGATGACGGGCTTGGGAAGTGCAGATTGAGTTTCTGCATCTGCATGTACAACTGCTGCTTTATTTGAATGATCAGGAACATTATTGACATGCTGCTGATGGGTGCTTGTCTCAATGTTCTGAACAAAAACAGGTTCAGAATGGTGTCTATTTTGATGTAGCTCTTCTTGCTGTAGCTGTGATTCAAGCTACAAAAGATCAATCTTTTCCTGTGCATTTTGTAGACATGTCTGAATTTCTGAGAGAGAGGCTTTGCTGATTTGGAATGTGTCATTAGAAGTAGATAGTATTAGAGTTTTCAAAAACTCTAATACTTCACCAATTTGATCCATTTTCCCAAAAAAAAAGGCAGTGATACTTTGAGTTCCTCAAAAAGCTAAAAGCTTCTTGGAAAGATATTTCAAGCTTCTTAAAACATGGAGCATTAGTTTAATCAAAAATCCAAATTATGCTCCCCATTAAGACAGCTGATAAAGGACATTCGGCTCCACCAAAGTAAGAAAGATCGGAGATAGATCAGAGGCGAACTCAATGGTTTTGCAAATGGATCAGACGTTTTAGACAAAGAACCTTCTACCAAAGATTCACATATCTTAGAGAATGGAAAGACTTCAGGTTCCAACAAAGCAGACAAGCAAGGAAATGGGGAGCTCCGCTTGTATCCTATTATGGTCAAGGGACCATGTGGGGAAAACCTTGAGCTGTAGATAAACCTTGGAGATTCTATGATGGATCTGTGGCAGTTTCTTCTTGATGCTCCAGAGACCTGCTTTTATACTTGTTATGACCTGATTATGAAAGATGGCTCACGCTATCAGGCAAACAAAGTGTTGTAGGCAATTTCCCTCGAATGTGTGTGGATGAACAAACATGAAATCATGTATATGCTCATGAAGTACTACAGACCAGCAGCGTATCATTTATATAATGCTCAGAGAATACATAGTCCACATCAGAAGTAGGAACATAACAATAGCTTCAGATTTAGGAACTGATACAAAACTGAAATAACAGAGATATGAGAAACCTGGGCACTTTCTGGCACTATAAACATCTGAGTTTATAGTCCTCCTTTTATAGTATCAGCAGCAATCTTTTGGAGCAAGCAATATGTGTATATTAGAGACCCCAACTTCAGCAAATAACCCAGATTTAAGAGGCAGCTCGAATAGGCATTTCATAGGGTAGTTCGACCTCCACTAATCAACAACAATCCTTCACTAACTTGTTAACAGCATGCACAGAGAATATCAAGGAGGATAGAGGGACCTGGTGTGTTTTTTTTTTTTTTTTAAGGCACTGTCCAACAATACAGTACTCACAGAATAAGCTTCAGGATAGCTGTAGTTGAGCCCTCTTTCACAAGATATTAGTCCCACGCAAGGACTGCCTTCACCCATAGTACACCAACAACTATATGACCCCTTCCTTAATGTACAGCTCACAAATCAGGAAGCTCATGACAGCCCAGCTGATATATCATGGCAAATTTTCCCAGTGCTCAGTAAATGATAATATCGGTCCCTATCTCTGAACTCGGTCCTCTTTTATGTTGGTTCAGGCAGCCACAATAGGGAATAAGCTCAGCCTACCTACGTTGCTATTCTCAGCCTCCCTTATCACATCAAGGAACTATGTAGCATCATCAGCTCTCTAACACCAACAGACATGGATCTGATGGAACAAATTTATCATTTCAAGGCCGGCATCCACAGCCGATTCCTCTCGTGGACTATGAACATTAGCATGCGAGTGTTGGAATATTTTTGTTGCTGCAACAAGTGTCTGCAAGTCTCTGAAATCAGCTTCAACAACTGCTCCAGGAAGTTTTCGAGAATCTGCTCAAGATGGGTTTACAACTGTCTACAACAATGTTTCCAAGTTTGCTTGTTTCAAATCTGCTTCAAATATGAATTTAAGAGTTCCTCCAAAAAGGTCTCAAAAATCTCAAAATGTATTCAATTATGTTCCAAACACTCCCAAGTCAATGTCAGATTAAATTTCAAAAACAATGCCAATACAGAGTTAATTGTGCTGCTTAAAGTTCTATTCATAAGGTTCGAGTTTTCTCACATATGAGGCCGAGTCAACAGGTCTGTATTCTACCACAAAGCGACTGAATTTCTGTTGCAGATAAGAGGTCGAAGTCTTAAGTCTCTTCTACAGGGCCGAATATCCATAGGAGGGTTATTGATGCCTCCAGTGCCCCATCACCCGATATTGTCAAAATGTGGGATAATGAGTTCGCGAAAGGTTTTGTGGATGATCCCTGCGCACTAGTTGAAGTTAGAGAGGCTGCCGACAATCACAACACTCTATTATGCCACTCACATGCCATTGCACCTCTGGCTTCAATGCACTAGACACAATACCTTCCGGCAACACACCATTCGACGCAACAACGTGCTCCAATCTTCACAGGAGGTGAAGCAATGCCTCAATTTTTTTTTTTTTTTTTTGTGGTATTCAAATACACTAATAACATTAGAAGGAAGAAGTGATACTCGACAACACAACATATGTAGTGGGTTCACATCAGAATTCCCTTCGCATATTTGAAGTAATAATTAACAAATTTATCGAAGGAATACCTACGGGGAGGCACCAAGTTTGAGACCACATTTAAACACTCTGCCCACTACTTGGCCATCGAAAACTTGTTGGCCTTCGTGTGCGAAGTTATTGAAGCTTACGTGCGACAACCAACACAGTCGATGTCTTCCTGTTGCTTTCTTAGCTTCAAAATTTCCAATACACTGCTTTCTTTGCTAATTGAAACTATACTTTTCAATAACTTGGATATCTACCCAAAATCCCTTACAATGTGCAGAGCTAGGGTTAACATAAACCACCCAGAGAAAGAATGAAATGGATATCAACTGCGCACTAGATCTGAAAGACAGAGTATGCCATTTGCATTCACTTATTCATTCTATTAAATCAGTTACAGGGTTAACAAAATCATTAATGACATTCCATCCCAAGTTAACTGACATTACATAAACTACTTCATTAATTAAATATTTCCTGAGATGAAAATATCGAACCCATTACAGCGAGAGCTCTGTTGGTGATATGATGGCGCCATCGCTATCTACACAGCACCATTCCCCATGGGAAATTCTAGTGTCACCGCTTGGTCTTCAGGCACTCTCTCAGATGTTAGGTATGCAGCAGCAGCGTTTCTTTCAGGCAGATGTTTCTTTCAGAAATTAGGTATGCAGCTTCAGGCAAGCAGGCAGGCGTTCTTTTAGGTAATGAAGACTGGGCCAGCACTATTCAAGGCAACTCAGATCAGTTGCGCAGGGAAAATAGGCCACACATCATGGCTCTGATACCATGTTAAACAAACATGGACAGCGAGAACAAATAGGAAAGATAAAGCTTGCATTGCAATTTTTATTAACAATAGATATACATTTATAGTACAATATGGTGACCGTTGGGATTCACATCCCAAGGTCCCTTGGATTGCTTTGTCTGTTCGGCTTCCACACTAACCCATTTAGGATTAGGTGTCCAACAGCTTACACCACAACAATTGGAAGAAAAAAGAGAAAAAAAACTTTGTTATAATTGTGATAGAAAATGCACTAAAGGTCATAAGTGTGCTAAGAAGAAATGGTTTTACATAGAGTATGAAGAGGAGGAAGAAAAGGATCAAGAAACATCAAAAGAAGAGGATATACGCTAGGACCCAACCCCAGAGAAAGAAGAAATGAATCCGACCATATCTTGTAAAGCATTGGCAAGAATTACCACTCCTCAAACTCTCAAGATAGAATGACATATCATGAACAAAAAGGTTGAAGAAGTGAAAGATCACATCAATAAAGAAGAAATGAATCCAACCATATCTTTTAATGCATTGACTATAATTACCACTCCTCAAACTATCCAGATAGAAGGACATACCAAGAAAAAAAATGTTCAAGAAGAGAAGGATCACATCGAGCATCAAGAAATGAATCCAGCCATATCTTGTAAAGCATTGGAAGAAATTACCACTCCTGAAACTCTCAAGATAGAAGGACATATCAATAACAAAAAGGTTCAATCAATGAAAGATCACATCGAGCATCAACAACAAGTTCTCAAACTTTTAAAGGATAATGCCAACTTGGTGCAAAATTGAATGAAACAACAGGTAGATCGACATCGTAGTGAAAAATGTTTTGATGTAGGTGATTGGGTATTTTTATTGCTACATCTTAAACAAGCTATTTATGAGAAGGAAATGTTGGCAATACTACATGCACTTAAGAAATGGTGACCTTACCAAATGGGAAGACACTTGAAGGTAAAAATGGATCATGATAGTCTTAAATACTTTTTAGAACAACTATTATCTTTAGAAGAACTGAAGAAATGGGTCACAAATATTTTGGGTTATGACTTTGACATCATCTATAGAAAAGGAAAGCAAAATTTTGTTGCACATGCACTGTCAAGAAAGGATGAGGATGTCGAAACATTGTTTTGAGCTATTTCTATTATCCAACCAGACTAGATAAACAAAGTAAGGGATGAATGGAAGAATGATGAATAAGTGTGGCCACTCATTCAAAATTTGCAAAAGGTTCCAATTCAAACAATATTTCCAGAACTTGAAGAGGAAGGAAAAATCATATTGGAACCTGGAGCAGTCACAGAAACAAGAACCCGATAGCTACGAAATCAATCAATTTTAGAGTATCTCATTGAGTAGAAGAACTTACCCCCTAAATATTCCACATGGGAGGACAAACATTTTATACAGAAGCATGAAGAACTACTCAAGCATTGAGGAAAACACTTTTTGAAGGAGAGGGGCATGTTAGGCCCCTATACTACTAATATAAACCCTTATTTTTATTAGTATAACCCCCTTATTATATTGTTGTACCCATGCAGTACCCATATTGTTATTATTGTGCCCCATAGAAGCCCACTATTGTTATTATTGTGCCCTTACATTATTATTGTTATGTTGGCTCTGATTATATTATGACCCCTTAGACTCCTATATATAGAAAGGAGGTCTTGTCATTTGTAGGATCCAAGAATTTTTCATTTGTGTAATGTAAATAAGGTTACCCCCTCAAAGAGGCTGAATTCTAAGGTGTTGATCTATCTTTTCTATCTTTTTGTGAGATGGTTTCATAACAATAAGAGCATAAAATTAAATTTAACATGCGAATACTCCATGAACCCTTGTTCAGACTCTTCACTGTGTGGAGAGAACTAGAAATGTAGATGGATATGGGTGTAGATGATTATGTTCCTTGTTCCACACACCATCCCTGTACACATATTTGAAATAGTTATGTTTACAATAATAAAATAGTTTAAAATTAAATGTCTCTATGCAAAACAAGGTTTGCCCTACATCACAAATGTGTGTTAAATTTTGTGAGAAATAGTTGTGTCAGGTTATTCGTAAGTTATATTTGGTTCAGTTTTACAAAGTAGTGTGACTAGTTCTCAATTGGGTTCATCAGAGGGGGTAGTTGAATAAGTGTTTGCAAAATTTATATTTTCAAATGTCATTACACACTTTACTATCTATAGATATTATTGATGGTGTTCTCTATAGATGTAACAACCCCTAGTTGATTTTTCCATGTAATTAAAATAAGACCTAATCCACCAGAAATCAATTCTAAGGTAAATGGCGGGGAAAACATCACATTGGGGATCTTTTGTGGTTTATTAATGATTATGGAAATTGGCAAAGGAATTTGCAAGGCAAAGAGGTAATAATTGACATTTTTTTAAGGAAAAGAGAAAAAGAGGAAAAAGGGAAGGTGAGGAGACATAGATTTGAATGCTAAGCAAATTAGAGGAAAAATGAATGAACATGAATAAGAAAGGAGACATCAATGATAAAAAAAGGCACCCGAGAATCAATTGACAACATTTTCCCATCTTTGGGGTAGGTGTAGCAAATGAAAGAGAATAAGTACTTGGAAAAACAAGCAAAGGAAGGAAAAGGACAAGCAAGGGAAAGTGAAGGAAAGCAAGGAGAAGGTTTGATGAAAGGCTTCAACAGGAAGATTTTGCAAGTAATAGGTTGCATGTGTGATTTTCTAGCTGAGGTGTGAATGCATGATATATGCAGTTGTTTAATTAGATATTTTTTTTCTCATTGGTATGGGCTTTTCCTTGCCTGAAAAGGTTTTAGCATTTCCTTGCCATTTCTTAAAGAGCCATTGTGTGATGAGATTAATTTTTGGTTGAGATTTGGATTTCCAAAAGGTTTCGAAATCGGGTAAGGTGGTTTGAAGAAAATTTCCAAGGGTTTTGGGTGGAGATGGTTTCCTTTGGGAAGCCCTCGACAAGTGGGTGGAGACAGGAAAATTCCTCAAGGTATGGAGAAGATATTTTGAGGCATCCAAGCTCTTTTTGGTTTTGTGATCTTAAGACTAGTTTAGGTTAAATCATAGCAGCTTGAGGGTGGAGGTGGTTTAAACTTTGGATTCCCTGGTTAATTATGTCTTGGTTTATTCCGTGAGATCCATATTCATGCTTGGAATATGGCATGGCAGTGATTGGCTGAAAGAAAGGTTTGGTTCAACCCAATCTATGGTTGGGTGGTATGTGTAAGTCCTTGACTTGATTAGCTTATGCATATGTTAATAAGATCTATTTTTCCATTGTAATCTATGAGAACTTTTACTTGTTATTATGTTGATTTGATGGATGTTCTATGATGTCTAATATCCTAGTTCTATGCTGGTCATAAGCATGGTTCTATAATATGTTCTAGCTTTGGCTCTTGTTAATGAATCATTATGCTAATGAGTGGTTTCTGAATGCATGGGCTAACAAGTGCTATTGCATCTATTATGAAAGGGAATTAGCCCTTCTTGTCGATTCACATATGACATTCAAACCCATAAGATCATATATGCATTCATGACCTGCAGATTCTTTGTTTCTCATATGTTTGACTGAATGCCTATCATGGTTACGTAATATTAATTTCAACTTCTGAATGATTAGAAATTTTAGCATCTCATTTATGCTTCTAAAAGTCACATGAAATTTTGGGTAGTCATTTGGAGACTAGCCTAAAAAGATGGCTCAAATCCCAAAATCATAGGCACAAAAATAGAGAAATTGGGCCATAATCTCATGGAGGCAAGCTTGTGATTGTGGTTATAACTTCATAAATATATGGATGTAGTATCAAGGGTGATATTATGGGTCTCGGTTAGTGAAAAGGCTCTCTCTCATGGATTGGTCACCTGGGGTGGGTGTTTAGCTCATGGGTGGTCTATAGCCCCTGGAAAAGGTCAGAATGGTTTCATTTATAGGCCTCACTTCCTTAACTTGAAATTGGATATTAGGTTATGTAAGAGTGAAAATCATGTCATGTTTACCCAAGTGATCTTGTTAATTTGGGTAAATGTGGGAGGAGGTGTTACAGTGTGGTATCAAAGTGAAGTTGCATCACTGGACCTTGGGGTGAAAAGAATATCGTCATACTGGTTTGTATGTTTGGCATGTCGGTATAATGGTTAATGGTTTTTAGATGTGTTGTGGTTATATACATGCCTACCATTCTATTGTTGTTGCGGTTACATGCATGATAGATGTTATTTCATTAGTGCGGTCATATGCACATGCGTTGGTTAGTCATGCATGATAGTAAACTTATTCTTATATGCATTGCGATCATATGCATGATGGTTATGGTCATTGCGGCCAAGATCTTGATATTATGTATATCATTCTAATTTGGATTGGCGAGTGAAGATGGTTATGGTTATGGTATTCATATATGAATCGATGTACTCTTAATATTATGTCATACTAATATGGACTAAACTATGTAGATTTGATAGCCTTCCCTTAAATCCATTGAGGTGTGGGTTTGATTATGTCATCTATTTGGTTTATCTAACATGGTATGTTTGCAAGAAATAGAATATTAGGGGTGAAGAGCATAGTAGTGAACTATAGTTCACATAACTCCCCTTATGGGCCTAACAAGAAATATATGGAATGGGAAGGCTCAGTTGAGTACTAAGGAGAAGAGTATTCTCCTAATCTGGCCAATACACTGAGGAGCCTAAGGGCAATGATCAAAATTTACAAGGCAAACAATGACAAGTTGACTGACACATAGGAAATGCTTTCCATATCTTAGGAAAATCATACATTTGCTAGGAAAGTGTTAAGCATGTTAGAGGCATCAAGGATGAGGAGTTGATTTGGGATGATTTTCAAGTTAGAAGATGAAAAATCATTGTGCTATTGAACCTATGAGGGAGAAAATCATAGGAAGTATTTCTATTTTTATCAAAGTGCATTGAGGATGCATGGTAGACCTCTTACCTATAATGCACAGGAGGAGCAAAAAATTGGGAATGTAGGTCAGAGCACTCCCTAGATCTATGTAGTAGTTGATAGCAAGTAGGGATATTATCACGAATTTATCATTGAAGTGGAAGTGGAGCTAGAGGAAGAGTTCTAAGAAGAGCCTCAATACATCTTGTAGTGGGAGGATCTTTTTGTCCAGAACCAAGTGATAGAGAAAGTTAAAGCGCATGGAATTACTTTTGCATAGATGAAGCTACATGGAAAACGGTTGATCAAGGGAGTTGGAGTCCCTTGAGAAATGATATGTGAAGGTGTGCAGTTTAGGGAAATGTGCTCGGTACTGCATAGTTAGGTAACTAGTATAATGTTATGTTTATTATGCAGTGACAATTATGTGTTTGTGGCAATATGGTGCATGGAATTTCATGGAAAAAGAGAATGCCATGAAATATTGAAGAAGGCTCAGGTTGACATTTCCCTAAGAAGCACTGGGATCCATGGGGTTGAGTCATATTGTTTGTTGTTAGTTTTGTGCTTTTGGTATTTCGTGATTTCCTTTCACTTGATTTTAAGTTTTTATTACATTTGGTGCATGGCCATGCCACTTTGTGTATGGTGTTGCTTTGTTGTTTGGTTTTATTCTTCTTTCTTCTTCTTCTTGCATTTTATGTTTCAAGGGTCTTGGGAATTGGTTTGGGAAAGAGGAAAGTTAACGGAGCTCAACGAGAGTTGAATGAAACCCAATAAGTAATGTAAGGTGTGGATGAAGCTTGTTGCATGTATAAGGGTAGTTGAAGGTAGGAATATGACATCCAGTTGGGCTAGTTAGGTCAATGGAGATAAATGGATAGTGGCAAGATATTTATGTGAAAGCTAATGAGGAAAGGTAAATTAAATTGTTTTGAGGTATCATATAGCTTGGCTATGTTGGGAACTATTGTTATCAACAATGTGCACGTGTTACATAGATAAAGGGAGTTCTCTTAACCTTGACCTTATGAACAATAGTAATTGTGTTGTGATCATGATTATGCTAATGTTTACATATAAATGTGTATATATATATGACATTGTCTAAAAGGGTTGTCAGGGATCGTCCTTGTGGAAGAATAATTGTTTATGTACATGAATGGCATGAAAAGGTTATTGGTTTATAAGGAATCAAGTGGGAAAAGTAGCCACAATAGATCTATGAGGTTATTATCATGTGGATATGATTTTATATTATGTGATTATAAGTATGTCTATTTTTATGTTATGGACATATAACATTGAAATATACAACAATGGAATGAAAGAAATCCTATCTACGACATGATGTGACAAGCATAGATAGTGGAAAGAGCCATAAACCCAGGACTTTGGTTTTGCATACACATAGTAAATCATGGGAAAGATAATATAGGCAAAGTTTCTTGATAGAGACAATGTGGTATCTATGTGAAGTATTATTATTGTGTACATGTTGTACATGCTTTGTTGTGTACATGTGGTATTGTGCCATGTGTATTATGTAGTCATTGTATCATGACATCTGTATTTGGTTTATTATACTATGTGTATGCACATTTATTGTGTTGTACATTAGGTGTACATGTACGTGTGGTGTTGTACACTGAGACCATGTAGGTGTATGTGTATGTGTTGTGGAGGGGTTTAATCTCAAGTTCCCTATGGTTTTGGGTTGGAATAAACACTCTTGACGCATTGGAACAACTTGAGTTTAGTTACAAGTTCTTGAAGTCATAGGTTAGGACAAACGCTCTGGAGCCCTGGAATGTTATGGTTTGAGTTACTAGTTCCTAGAGCCTTGGATAACTTGGGATGAGACCAATGTTGAGTCATTGATATGGAGGGTAGAGGTGGTTTATTCTTTGGATACCCTTTTTGCTGATATTGAGGGAGGAGGAGGTATAGTGTATGGATTCCCTTAGCTCCTTGAAGAGAGGAGAAGGCATTGGGTGATTGTCGGGTTTGGAAACCAATTTGGTGTGTGTATGTGATTGAATAGAAGAGAAGGCATTGGTTGCTTGCAGGATCTGGAAAATGATTTAGTGTGTGTATGGAAAGGAAAAAGAACAAAGGCAGAAGAAAAGAACCATTTGAAAGATAAGCATTGTTATTTTACTTCATTTTTTAATTATGAACATAGTTTATGATTTTCATTTATGATGGTTGAGTTTTGATCTAACCAAATGTGATATGTTTAGACTTGATGATTTTATTAAAGAGTTAGTTTGACTCATTGTGATAAGAAGTAAAAAAAAAATACAAAAGTACCATATTGATGGGTGACCAATCAGGTACGATTTGAATTTATTTCAACCTTTTGATTCTAGTGGAAATTATGTGTTGGGCATAGGAAAGCATGGAAAAAGCCTTGTATAGGGTGGTTGAAATGGACTAAAAGAATTAGCAGTAGTAGCAAATGGAATTGGAATAGGCAACAATATACTAGTAATGAATTCATGAGCATGACAATTGTGGGACTTAGAAGGTGAGTGAATTCACAGAAGGGGGTGACAAAATTACCTAGAGGAGCATGTAGCAAAGAAGGGAAGGCTAGGGAATGAATTTGTTTTATTCATTAGTATTTCCAGATGGAATCGAAAGCACATTGGGAGTGTTCCCTGGAACAATGAGTTGGTAAATATTCACTAAGGGAATATGTAGGGCAAGGGTTGTAGTGCTTAACATTCGATGCATGTTTGACTTTGGAAATGGATTATGGACTGCCTGGGAAGAAGGCAAATTCTAGTATTACTTTGAGGATGGAGGTGTGAGCCTTTGGATTCCATTGTTGTTGATGCAAGCATCATATACTTTTATTTGTTGCTTAAAGAAAATGTGCATATGTATGTATGTGTTTATTATTGTGAATATTGTATCGAGTTGGATTTATAATCTGCACGAGTATATGTGGTTGTTGTTGAAAATACTATAATGGTTGTGTCATAAAGCTCAATAAGTAGTATGATTGTATTATTTTCAATAGTTGGTTATTGTAAATACTGTTACAAGTTGTGTTATAAATATCCATAGGCATTGTTTTTTGTTGGTTATATGCATCATTGAACACTGAGGATGGTGTTCCCCCAAGTGGGAGGGGATTGTAATAGCCCCTAGTTGATTTTTATATGTAATTAAAATACAAACAAAGTCATGGGACACATATTCCATGTTGAATGGTGGGGAACACATTGCATTGAGGGTCAATTGTGGTTTATTAATAATTATGGAAATTGGCAAAGACATTGATAGGGAAAAGAGGAAACAATTGGCATTTATTTAGGGAAAAGAGGAAAATAGGAGAAAAAAAAGGCGAAGAGACACAAATTTGCATGCTAAGGAAATTAGATGAAAAATGAAGGAAAATGTAGAAATATTAAACATCAACGAGAAAGGAACTTGAGAATTAATTGAAATTTTTTTCCCATCTTCGGAGTAGGTGTAGCAAAGGAAATAGAATAAACACTTGAAATGGAAATAAAAGGAAGGAAAAGGACAAGAAAATGAAAGTTAAGGAAAACAAGGAGAAGGTTTGACTAACAACTTCAAGAGGAAGATTTTATAGGTAATAGGTTGCATGTTTTATTTCCTGGCTGAGGTGTGAATGCATGGTACATGCATTTGTATATTTGGTACATTTGTTTTCATTGACATGGTTTTTTCCTAGTTTGAGAGTGGTTATAGCTTTGCCTTGCCATTTCCTAGATAATCATGGTGTGATGGGATTATTTTTTGGTTGAGATTTGGATTTCTAGAATGTTTTGGAACTTGATGAGGTGATCTCAGGAAATATCCCAAGTGTTATGGGTGGAGATGGTTTTCTTTGGGAAGCTCTCGACAAATGGGTAGAGACGGATAAGTTCCTCATGGTATGGTGATCTCAAGACTGATTTAGGTGAGATAAAAGTAGCTTGAGTGTGGGGATGGTTTAACATTTCAGGTATCTGGTTGATTATCTATTAGTTTATCCAATGAGATCACTTGCTCATGCTTGTAATATGGAATAGGGGTGATTCGTAGAAAGAAAGATTTGGATCAGCCCAATCTATGGTCAAGTGGTATGTGGAAGTCTCTGACTTCATTAGCTTTTGCATATGTTAATAAGAATTATTTTTCCATCATAATATATCAGAAGTTGTACTTTTTGCTATTTTGATTTGATGGTTATTCTATCATGGTTAATATTCTAGTTATATGTTGGTCATAATCATGGTTCTACAATATGTTATAGTTATTCCTCTTGTTCATAAATTGTTATGGTAATTAATGTTTGATGAATGCATGTGGTAACATATGTGATTTCAGCTATTATGAGAGGGAATTAGCCCTTCTTAGGGATTCTCATATGAAGTTAAAACTTAAAAGATTAGATATGAATACATGACTTGTAGTTTCTATGTTTATCATATGTTTGACGAAGTTCCTTTCATGGTTAGGCATGGTTAGGTCCAGTTATTGTTAAGGTTATGAATGATTAAAATTGTTAGCATATTATTTATGCTTTTAATAATTTATAGGCAGTTCTAGGTAGTGGTTTGGAGATAAGCCCAAAAAAATGGCTCACATCCCAAAACTGTAAGCAGAAAACTACAGATTTCGGGCCATAATTGAATAGAGACAAGCCTATGAGTGCAATTATGGCCATATAACCATATGGATGTAATTTAAATGGTGAAGTTATGATTCTACCTTAGTGAAAAAGGTTCCAACTCAAGGACTGATCACATAGGGTGATTGTTTTCTCCTAGGTGTTCTGTAGCCCCTAAGGAAGGCCAGAAAGGTTTCAGTTTTAAGCCCCACTTCCTTAACTGGAACTTGGAGGTCAGGTCATGTCATAGTGACACTCTCTCATGTTTACCCTGGCGATCTTATGACTTTGGGTAAATGTGGGAGGAGGCATTACAATGGAGGTTACAATTCCAACGGGATAAGAAATTTCTATATGGGGTCTGGTGAAAATAATAATGAAGAAATTCAAAGCCAGGAGTGTTTGAATTACGTTTTTGATGGTGGAAGTGGATTCAATACCATCATAAACTCCTATAGCACCCAAATTCTTTAAGCTTGATAGTTGTAACCTAGATTTACAAAAATCCCTACCGGATTTTATCAAAATATTGCAAGAATTTCCATGCTTTTTTGGGAAACTTTGGAGGCTGGTTAGACGATGGCATATGTATATCAACAAAAATAAAGAAATTGAATTTCTAAATTAAGAAAGAAAATTATTTTTGAATTTCAGGATTTTTTGTTTACCAGATATCATGAACGTTCACTTTGAAATTTTCAATTGATATTTATTGAAAGCGATAAACATGCTGATAAATCTATAAACTAGACCTAAATTTGACAACGACTAAGGAAATTATGCGGCGAGGACTACTAGAATTATACCACCAATCATAATTAACTAACCTTAGTGAGAAATGATGGTAAAATGTATACACAACTAGATGGAATGCATTATGGCTATTACCTTTGTTGAGTGATATTGAAAATCATGTACCCTTCATAATTTTTCATATTACACTATCAAAATAAAAAACAAAAATTAATAATTGAGTGGTGGGGACTAGTTGAGTAACTAAATTAATTTGTGATCGAAATAACTAAAAAAGTCTATGCATAATATTTACGACAATTTACAGTTATTGTTGCCAGTTTCAAAGAAAATTATCACAATTTTCACGAGATTTTTTGTTACTGTTTATAGGAAATTAGACATTTCAGAAACTTGTATGACTGTTAGGTTATGAAAAAAATTGACCTTAGAATCATTAATACAATAAACCATTGAAAAATTTTAGACAATTTAAGCCGGAAAATGCACCAGAAAATCATTCAAAACATAGTGCACATAGACAATAGTCTTATATTGCATCACATATTTCTATTTGTGTGACACATATTTCAATTATATTAAATGAATAGAAAAACAATAAGTCGATAAGATAATTTTTCAATATCAATATTTATTTCCATTACCTCCCGAAAATGTTAGCTTTCATATTTTCAATTGCTATTTATTAAGAGTGTCGTATGTGGTAGTTTCAATGCAAAGAATAGAAACAACTGGTAATTGGGATTGAAGTAACAAATTGCGAAACTAAGGGACATTGTAGATGAATATAAGTAGCAGATAAACAAAGAAATTTATTTTTACTTATGAAATTAAGCAAGTAGTATTTGAATTTTCCACTAGGAAAGAAGGGAAACATAGATATTTACACTAGTGTATACTTTCCTAGTCTCGCATCTTAGTGGATTCAACATTTTTCAACTGCTCGTTTTCTTAATTTCTCAGGTTCTTTCTTAGTTTTATCTAACACTTATTTCTTTTTCTACATAATTTTTTATGGATTTTTATTTACTCACTCACACTTTATGAATGTCAGGACAAAACTAACTCCATAAATGAAATTATTTAGATTAATAGGTAATATGAATATATACAAGGAGAGGGAGAATATTGGGTTTCATTTGCTAATGTCTCTTCATCTTCCATCTTATTTTATTTTTCTATTTACAATATTTACATATATTTTTGTAATCCCAAAGATTAGGTGTTAACATTACCCCCTTAATCTGAAGGGATGTTGGTGAGTCCAGGAATTATTTAGAATGTTGCAAATGTTCCCATTTCAAGTGTCTTGATGAGGATGTCCGCAATATTCTCATTTGTGGAACAATGTAATAGGTGGATTATTTTGGCCTCAACATAATGTTGAATAACATGGTATTTTGTATTGATGTGCTTCATTCAATTATAGAATTTTGGGTTCTTGGCCAACTTTATTATAGAAGTGTTGCCAGTCAAGAGAGGAGTTGAACGCCTTTGCTTCTCCTACATATATTCTATAATTTTCTTGAGCCACACAATTTCCTCTGTTGCTTTAGCTACTAGCACATATTCTACCTCAGTTATGGAATATGTTGGAACTGATTGTATACATGACGTCTAGGAGGCAACTCTTGATTCGAGATTCATAACATAACTTGAACTAGATACTCTAGTTTCTTTATCCCCATCAAAATATGAATCATAGTATCCAATCAAGTTGAATTCATCCAATTGTGTATACTTGAGTCCAAAGTGTTGAGTTCCCTTCAAGTACTTTAGACCTCCTTTTTTGGTAGAATAATGACCCTCACAAGGCTCTTGCATAAACTTGGAGAGGATTCCAAGAACAAAATGAAATTTTTGGTTTGGTAGAAGTCACGTAGTTGAGCCTTCTTACAAGTTTCTTGTACTTTGATGCATCCTCAAATTATTTTCCTTCAGTAGATGTGATCTTTAAATTTTGTTCCATTAAAGTAGTCAAAGGATTACACTCAACAATGGCAAACATGTTCAACAGATAACCATTGTACTTTTTCTAAGTGAGGAATCTAAACTTCAGATGTTGGGTTACTGCAATAATAATATAGTAGTGAACATAGCTCAAATATATCATTTCAAAACCTGTCCTCAATTATTTATTTATGGATGAAATGTAGTTCTCATTTTTCCCTATCATCATAATAACATCTACATACACCACAATATACACACTATTTTTCCAACTTTCTTGAAAAATAAATTTGTGTCATCAATATAAAAATGTTTGAAAATAAGTTTCAAAATATGCTCAGTAAATTTCTCATACCAATCTCGTGGTGCTTGCTTGATGTCGTATAACAATTTGACAAGTTTTCATGCTTTGTGTTCTTGAACCTTCACAATGAATCGTTCTTGTTGGGACATAAAAAAATTATCTTTTACAGCTCCATTCAAAAGAGAAATTTTTACATCTATTTGATGGACTTCCCAACCATTCTAAGCTACAAAGGCAAAGAGTGTCCAGATGGTAGCCCATTTTCTTGTGGGGGAAAAAGTAGCCTCATAATCGACCCCTTCCTTTTGTGCAATTTTTTTTTGCCACATGCCTATATTTATGCTTATCATGTGAGCCATCTGATTTATACTTGTTCTTGAATACCCAATTGCAGCCAATTAGTTTGGTTCCCAATAGAGGATCAACCAACTTCCAAGTGCCATTTTTTATCAAAGCATCATATTATTTTTGCATCACTTCTTTCCATTCATCATGATAAGTGCGTACTTTGAAGGGAGTTGGTTCAAATTTTGTAGAAAAATTTAGTTCACAATCTTAAGAAAAATCGATATCAATAGGTGAATTAGGATCATCTACATCACCTCCATTTTGTCTAACAACACTTCTTTTTCTTGTCTTTCCAAGCTCATTAGGACAAACACTTTCAAGCATCTTTGTCAGCCATTTTAGAGGACCTTTATGTGATGGACCAAGTTTCTTATTTGACCGAGATGGAGCTGAATCAATATTTAGCCTCCCAATTTTGTCAATCACATCACTCAAAGTGTCATGTTGATAATGTAGGAATTTACAGGGTAAGTTCCTCAGAAAGAACACCAAAAGGACACCTCTCACAACAAGATCTCAAATCAATACACGAGTATTTTTGACATGGTTAAAACCCTCAAAGAGGGAAACAGTCCATGGCCTGAGCCAACGTGGCCACTTCAGGCAATTTATTAATCAAAGAATGAAAATTTACA
>APFE031744708.1:0-10088 GCA_000404065.3 Pinus taeda | reverse complement strand
GAAGTGCAATATTGTTCAACAGATGATCAGTTTGCAGACATCTTCACAAAGGCTCTCACAGAGGCGAAGTTCACTAAACTTCGATATATGCTTGGAGTTCAGGAAGTTGTCACTAAGGGGGGATAGCTCTAGTGCCTCCTTCCTTCTCCTATTGTGTCATATTTGTAAATCCTTCAATCCTATCCCAAGTTGTTCTTAAGGGGGGATGTTAGGATATTCCGACACATAGGAAATAGTTAAGTTCAACTTGGTCTAGTATAGAGTTTGGTATAGAGTTAGGTAAAGTGTGTTTCTTTACCGTTGTACATTTTGTAACTTACAATCCGACGGTCACGATATGTAGTGATCCGACGGTTCATTCTCTCCTCGGTATTACCGACACTTGATCCGTGGCTTGACACCCTATTGGTCCATGAATTCTATTTAAAGCGCATGGAGGGTCATTTGTAGGTTAACCGTGCATGAGAGAAGCTTATGTAAATTTTCATTCTTTTATTAATAAATTGCCTGTAGTAGCCACGTTGGCGCAGGCCGTGGACTGTTTCCCTCTCTGAGGGTTTTAACCACGTCAAAATACTGGTGTATTGATTCGTGATCTGTTTGTGAGCGGTGTCCTTTTGGTGTTCTGTCTGAGGAACTTACCCTATACATTCCTACAGGAGTATTGAAAACAAAAGAAAATGGGCGTTGGTTGCCTCGGAGAAGATGTGCATACCAAAACATGTCGGAGGTTTGGGCTTGAGGGACGCAAATATCTTGGGGAAATGATCTGAACTTAAACAATAATGAAATAAATTAGACATATAATTATAACTATAGATATGAAACAGAAAAACACTTCATTTCATTAATAGAAAATTACTGAACTATGCTTACAAACAGAATGAAAATAAGATAGCTCGGGCGATGGTAGCTTATCTTTGAAAAGAGATGTGGCAGCTACATGCCAACTAAATACAATGAGGCTCAAGGGCCTATTTATTATTGAAAAACATGATAAAACTCTAAACAACCAAAACCTAACCCCATGAGGTGTAACCCAAGATTTTGTGGGCCCCGTTGGGGTTAGTTGGGGAGCCAACTTCTCGGGGTTGTAACTTGGTCATATTATCTCTGTTTGGCGCGTACAATACCTTGTTGGAAAGGTCTCTCTGAGCACTACATGTTTTGCCATAGGCCCTTGCCAATGGAAATAAGCCTGTAGTGGAACTCAAAAAAATTCCGTTTAGGGGGTTAAAATGGCTCCGAAAGTTCAAGACCCAAAAAACTGCTAAAAATAGTAAATGTTGAAATAAACAAGAAACATATGAAACTGACTGGAGGGTCTAGGTCGAATAGGTGGATGGCCACCAATATCCACCTAGATAATTCCTCACCTGTTGGGGAGAAATGTTCTCCATTGCATGCAGAGCCTCCATGAGGTGAGGAAATTTATGTTGAACCTGGTCCTTGGTGAACCACTTGCCCTGATGAAGGAGTTGGCCTTCTTTGACAACTCGATATAGATGTACTCTTTGTTAGTGAGTGTTCTTGATCTGTGTGTCCATGAAATGATTAGTTGTGGCCTATTCCATGTAGTCTGAGTTGAGCTTTGTTGGTGTGAGTTGTTCTGCAATGTCGGATGTGTCCAACAATGATGGAAAGTATGGACGAAGGAGGTCTACATTGAACACTGGGTACATACCAAGGAACAATGGGATGCTAAGTGCGAAGGCATTGCCACCAAAAACCTTGGTGATCGTGTATGGTCCATATCAGAGTGGGTGAAGCTTGCTATGGGGTCCAGTGGGGCACTCCTTCTGCAAATGTAGCCAAACTTTGTTGCCCACCTGGAACTTGTGTGGCACTCGATGCTAATCATGGCACTGCTTGTACTTAGCATTGGCTCTTTTCCAATATATCATGGACTTGTCGGTGGATGTTTTGAATGTTCTCAATGAAGTTGTTAGCCCTTTCGGCTTCAGAGTGAACGTAAGCCGAATCTACCTGAGTGGATGCAAAGGGTATGGCCAAATAAATTAGACATAATGGATGAAATCCCAGCCCTACCTGAAAGGTGCTGTGGCCTGTTATGCTATGGAGAGCTCTTGTAGCTATGTTGGACATAAGGGAGATTTTCATCCCATGTGCATGGATGCTTCAAGTTGTACATGATCAAAATGTGTATGATCATTCTGTTGACAACCTTTGTTTGGCCATCAATTTGGGGATGTAAAGAAGTGGACTCAATAAGTTTTGTATCCAACATTGACCACAAACTAGACTAAACTGCACTCAGGAATATGTTGTCCTGATATGAGACAATGGACTGTGGGATCCCAAAGTGTACCCACAATTGCTCAAATAAGAGCTTAACAGTGGCCTCTACTGCGATACTCTTCTTGCAGGCTGCCATGATGACCATCTTGGTGAATCTGTCGACGACCACCGAAACACAATTGTTGTTGTGCTTAGTAGAAGGAAGGCCTGACATGTAATCCATGGAGATAGATTCCTAAGGCCACCTAGGAGTAGGTAGAGGAGTATACAATCCTTTCTTCTTGATGATTAGTTTGAAAATGGCATAGGTGGTGGAGGATCTAATGTAATTTCCAACATCCTGACGAAGTTTTGGCCAATAAAAATACTTCTGCAATACCGCCACTATTTTCTCTACTCCGAAACATCCAATGACCTGACTGTAGTGCACCTCCCAAATCATCTTTGCACACTCACTTGAAGGAACACAGATGTGTCCCACGTGGCTTAACAATGCATCCTAAAGGTGAAAATTTGTATCTTTCTTCGCTTCCAGCAGTTTCTGGTATGTGTTGTCAAATTTTGGATCGCTCTTGTAAAGTTGCGTCCACCCCGAAGTTTCGTGCTCATAGGAGTCGAGCACAGTGATCAGTGCCATGAATGGTGGTTAGCTGAGGAAATCAACAACATTATTGGTGCTACCCTTCTTATACTTAATGTTCAAATGGAATTATTGCAGGTAGGTGGACCATTGCTGATGGCGATTGTTTTGCAACTTCCCCTATGTTTGTATGAACTGTAGGGGTCAGTGGTCTGTGTGGATGATTATTTCCCTCCCAGAATGTAATGCTTCCATTGATGATAGACCTGCAAAATGGAATACATTTATTTTTCATAAGTGGGATAATTTCATACTAGTTCTGAAAGTGTCTCATTGCGCTAAGCTGTTGGATGCCCATGCTGAGTAAGAATGCACCAATAACATAGTCAGAGGCATCTGTCTCAATCTCAAATGGTTTTTGTAGGTTTGGTAATGTGAGCACTGGTGCAGATCAGAGGCAATGATTCAACTCATAAAAAAACTGCTATTGGGTTTCAGACCAAAAAAACTTTGCTTTCGCTCCGCCCTTGCTGACTTGACTTAAAGGCCAAGTGATATGAGAGAACCCCAACATGAACCTATGGTAGAAATTGGCAAGACAAAAAAAGATGCAGAGCTCTATTAGAGTGGTTGGGGCTGGCCAATCCCGAATGACTTGTATCTTGGTTGGGTCCACATGTGCACCCAAATCATCAATTATGTACCCCAAATATTGAACCTTTGTCAAGCCAAAAGTGCATTTCTCCAAGTTAGCACATAACTTGTGTTTTCGCGGGGTTTGAAGGAACTATCGAATATGGTGGAGGTGCTCTTCCCAACTTTGGCTAAAGATCAAGATATCATCTAAATACACCACCATGAATGCATTGGTGAAGGGTCATAATATGTCATCCATCAGTCTCATGAAGGTTATAGGGGCATTCATTAATTTGAATGACATGACCAACCATTCAAAAAGGCCCTACTTGGATTTGAAGGAAGTCTTACACACATAGGAGGGTTCGATAGGTACCTGGTGATAACCTAACTTCAAGTCAATATTGCTAAAATATTTGGCCCCCTTGAGCTAGTCCAGAAGGACATCAATCCACGGGATTGGGTACCTATTCCAGACAATGATCTTGTTCAACGCCTGATAGTCAATACAAAGACTCCAAATCCCATCCTTCTTCTGTAACAATACAATCGGGCTCCCCCATGGTGATGAACTTGACCTGATGTGCCTTTTCTGCAATAGTTCATGAATTTACCTCTTGATCTCATTGTTCTCCATAGTAGAGCGTCGATAGATCGGTCCATTGGGTAGCGATGCACCCGGGGTCAAATTGATGGAGTGCTTGACCTGATAGTGCAGAGTTACCCCTGGAGGTGAGGTGAAAATATCCCTATACTCCACTACGATATTATCCATATGTTGCTGCTGTGTAGGGGAGCCCTGCCTGGAAGTCGTGGCCATAACCTTCTTCTTTTCCTGAGGGCGAATCACAAGGAAAAAAAATTTCCTGGTCTAGGAAATGATCTTATTGCAGTGCTTTGTAGTGATCAAAGAGATGGCAATAGGTGGGGCTACCTTCGGTATCCTGTACAACTTAATGGCCAAAGTAATAATCATAAAGCGAGGTCTAGACTCATATACAACATGTCAC
The DNA here is from genome assembly GCA_000404065.3 of Pinus taeda. Taxonomy (NCBI): domain Eukaryota; kingdom Viridiplantae; phylum Streptophyta; class Pinopsida; order Pinales; family Pinaceae; genus Pinus; species Pinus taeda. Next base: position 5,603 of record APFE031744708.1, on the reverse strand, counting down.
TTCCACAAGTATGGTTTTCCTAACGATACATCACAAAATTCAAGAGGAGAAACATCACACAATACCTCATCCGTGAAGGGCTTGATGTTGTAGGGAAGGCAACATTGTTGGCTGACGCGGAGATCTTGTCCTTGGTGAAGCCACCCGATGGTGTACGACTGTGGATGTGTTGTAGTCTTTAGGCCCAACCACTTCACAAACTCTGCTGAAATGAGGTTCTTTTGGCTCCCACTTTCGACAATGAACTGCAATGGAGAACCCTTCACCTACATCTATGAGTGGAAGAGGCGTACCCCCTCCACTAGATCTTTAGGCTCAATCTTCTGGATCTTGGTTGTGGCCATAGTGGCATTGGGCTTTGCATCGATGATCTGCTTCCCTTTGTCATTCTCCTTATCAGGTTCTGATTCAGAGGCCTTTAGCTCAGTCACTAGTGACTACTTGGCCTGACACTCACTTGTGTTGTGAGTGGAGCTCTTATGGAACTCACACCATTTTCCCATGTCCTTCTTTGTCTTCGTGGTGTTTTCCTTTGCTTGCAGCTTCAACGGGCTAACCTAGGTAGCCCCACCTTGGCCCTGTCCTTTGCTTTATGGTTTAGGGGAACCTTTTCCTTTGGATTTGTAGATCTAAAGTCCCGCTTCTTTTGTTTAAACTTCTGCTAAATCTTGACAGCATATTGGTACGCCGTACTGAGTGAGGAAATGTCCAGGAACTCCATCTCGTCCTGGATGTACTTGTGTAGAAAACCGTAGTACTTGAGTACCAAATTCCGCTCAGTATCCTTGATACCAAGCTTCATGTGAAGGGTATGGAAAATATTTGTGAAATCTGACACATCTTGGTCCCTTCCTTGCCGTAGCATGGTCCACTTTATGTATTTATCTTCATATCTCCCTACAAGGTAATATTGTCCCTTGGTGGCATCTCGGAAAGAATCCCAAGTGGGTGCGGATGAAAACAACGAGGGTTCACTCTCGTCCTTTTGTTAACAATAGTTTTCCCACTAGTCCTTGACATGTGGGGTGGCTTTAAGAAGTGAAAATGTAATCTTTTCCCGATTGGAAAACTCATGAATTGAAAAGTATCCTTCCAACAAATTTAACCATTTATCTATGACGTCTACATCTATCAGGCCCTCAAATATGGGAATATCGAAGTTAAATTGTACCTTAAAAGGAATCGCACTTCCAGAGCTGATGCTGGATGAAGATGCATCGCCTGTGGGTAGCTGTCGAAGGATCTGGGCAAAGTTATCCATCATTGTGTTCCTTTGTCACTCGAGGGCTTCCTCGAGCAACATTTTGAAAGGATCTCCTACCTCTTCTTCTTTCTTTTTTTCTACCATGGGAGGTTGTTGGGGTTTGCAAGGCTGATCTTGCAATGATTCAACCAGATCGAGCTCTAAATCCTTATACCCTGACCTCGTTGGGGACATACAAAGAAAAATACATATATAATCATAAATATAGAGATGTAGCATAAAACACTTCATTTCATTAATAGAAAAATACTGAACTATGCTTACAAACATAATGGAAATAAGATAGCTCGGGCGATGGTAGCTTACCTCTGAGAAGAGATGTGATGGTACATGCCAATTGAACTGTGTTACAATTGTTAGTGTCAGTATCTTCATCCCTCCATCAGTGATCAAAATTATCTTTTTGCATGCATTTTAGGTGTCTCATCCGATCATCTGCATTTCCATTAGGTCATGGATCATCTGATGGTAGTGGTTCATTATGAAATTTCCCTCATGGTCTTTACCTGTTGGCCTATTTTCACAAGTTTAGGTCATTTACAAGCATCTTTTGTCATTATATTTACAAAAAGCCACTTTTAGGGTTTTAGGTCTCCATTAGGTCTAGGGTTTTCCACCATAGTCATGTAAAAGCTCAATAATGGTCAGCAGGTACATGAGAAGGTCTAATAAGGTCTCAAGATCAAAATTTCAATGATGATAAAGTCAATAAGTGATTTTTTCCCCAAAACCCTATTTTGAGGAAAAACAGAGTTTTTATTTTTTATGTATAACAATTTCATGTAATTTTAATTTTCCTATATGTAATAAGCTCAGAGCTACTGCCCTTGGTCACCTTGCCAACTCCAGCCACTGCAAGCAAAAACACAAGCATCAATGCATCAGTTTGTCAAATGATAAAGAAAAGTCAATTTCAATGTAAAAACAGAGTTCAAAACCGAAAGTGACTTTAACATTAGAAAAGTGGGTTTGAGATGAGTGAAAAATTAAAGTCATGCATATTTAAGGTGAAAAAGGTCCTCTTGGTCATTTCATTGTGCAAATTTCCTCTTGGAGAACAAAAATCACGATTTGGGAGTTAAAGAGGCAAAAAACCTTGTTTTCAAGGCAACTTGGCCTGGCGCTGTGCATCAGAGGTAGTGTGTTGCATATCAGGCAGGCGACGCGCATCAGGTAGGCGCTGCGCATCAGAGGCAAAATTGTAGTGCAAAATTGAACTGGCGCTGCACATCAGGAGGGCGCTGCGCATTGGGCCCAGTGCAATGCGCATCAGTCCAGTTCGCTCCAAATCATCCCAAATCGTGCCCAATTGCTCAACAAACCTAAAATTTGCTACATTTTCCCTCTACAAGTAAGTATTCATCCTACTAAGGTTGAATTTAAAGTCATATTGGTGTTTTCCTTGGATCTTGCATGATAAAATTGAAACTCTAGTTTTTCTTCATTGTTGGCCATCCTATTGTGCAAATTTCATCCTACCTTCACAAAAACTTCATCAAACCCATTTTCACTCTTTGTTTACTCTAATACATTTCATTCATCTCATTTTCTCATACCCCACTCCCCTACAGCAAATATTTCCCTCACCAAACCCTAAATCCCTCACTAAACCCTAATCTCCCAAAATCATTCCCTTCACTCCCCAACTGCATCTTCCAAGAGTAAAATCTCTTCATACTCATCACTATTGTCTTCTTTCATCATCATTTTTCATCATACCCTCATCTCATCATTTTCCCTAAGACAAGCACAATGGCAAGAAACAGTGACTCAAGCTATGAGGAAGAAACACAAAGTGACAGTTCAGGAGACAGAAATGTATAGCCTAGGAGACCTCACAAGGCTGGAAAAATCATCAGAGAGGAGCCTATTAGCATTGCTGAACTTCTTGCTTGCCCTCTTGCCACCAATTGTTTTAGATACCAATCTTGCTTTGAGTTTTGTGAGCTTGTTGAGAGGGTTAAGTATCATCATGAATTGGCTAGACAATTTGTCATTAACATGGAGGACAATATGGTAGAACTTGCTGGCATCAACTTTACTCTTTCACTAGCCATTATTGTAGAAGCAACAAGGATGCTAGATGTGGGGGAAAGATGGAACAAAAGATGAAAAATCATTAAACAGAACTATGAACCCTACATTAAAGCTAGATATCATAGCCAATTGGGCAGGGTGTTTCCTTTCAAGTTTTTGGAGGATCGGTATGTGCCATTAATTAAACTCATCATTAAATACTTCACATGTGAGGGAAGGTTCTCAAGAATCTATGCTTATCATATCAAGTTGCTTATGCATTTTACTAGGGTTAGAATGATGAGCATACCATACTTCATTTGCAAAAACATAGAGAGGATGACTGTACTTGCAAAGAGGAAGCCATACCCACAACAGCTAAATAGCATTTATCACTTTGCTGTCATCAAAATTGTTGTTATGCATCAACTGAATCAGTTGGGAGTGCCATGGGAAACCTTCATTGCCCATGAGATTTTCAAGGGCCCGCAAATGTTTGCAAAACCTCAAGATGAAGCTGGATCTTTAGGGCAACAAAGAGAGTGTTAGTGTCAGTCTTTACAGCCTTCCTCTAGTGATCAAATATACTCTTACAAAGTTATTTTGAAGTGTCAAGGTCAAATTTTGTCATTTCAGTGAGTTTTCAAGCAAAATTTGGTCACTAGGCATTAGGTCTAGGGTTTGCTTTCACTCCTTCTAAAGTTATCCAAATGGCAGTCTATGTCATCATTTAGCTGAGTCTATCATCATTCATAGGGTTTTCATTATCATGTCAGTGTCTAATGAGTCATTTTAAGTCTTGTTCATGCTTCAGTTGTGCCTAGGCAAGCTCATTTCCCTCTCCTAGGGTTTTGAAGGCAATTTCTCTTGGGCGGCCAAATCATCAGCAAAACCCATATCCTGATGTTCATACACCTTCCCCTATCCTTAAAGTACCTTATAAAGCACTTCCCATCCCTTAGATCCGCCAAATTCCTCATTTTTGCACAAACCCTAGTTTCTAGCTACAACCTGGCAATTTTCTAGGTTGGGCCTGTGTTTTTCCCTTTTGGATCCCTTCCCCTCCACTCAATATCTGAGATTCCACTTTCCCCTACTCCCCAACATCCCTCCCCACTCCCAAAATTTCCCCAAGAATTTAGAAGCCCCCTATCCCCTTCATTTCGCTCCATTTCGACAAAATTCCTTGTTTCACACATCGGGACAAGTCGCACTCAAATAATGTTCCAGAGAAATCAAAGATGAATTTTGGAAAACTGAGAGAGGTTTTTGTCCATAACATGCCAAAGAAGAAAAACCTCTTTCACCTTTTGCACAGGTGTCATGGTTTGAAAGAAATGTCAAAAATATCGGCGAGAACGAAGGTGCTCCAAGGACGGTTGGCCAAAACAAAAAAACGAAAGAAAACGCCCGATCCACTCCAAATTTTGGCCAAAGCCTCTTTGGCTGAGCATGGTACTTGATTGGGGACTCCCAGCCCAAATTTCAAGAAATTTGGAGAAAATTTTGTCATTTGTGAATTTTTTGTGCCAATTACAGGTTTTTCCCTTGTCGCGTCCGCGTCACGCGCGCGGACATTTTGAAGGACTGCTCGGAATTTTGCAAACTTGGCATTTTTGGAAAGGGCATGCCAAGAGAAAAATTACCAATACTCGGGAGAAGTTTAATTTTGAGATTTGAGCCTCCAAAAGCTCAAAATACATCAAAAAAATGACTTTCTGCCCACTTTTTGAGTTGCAGAAAGTGACCTTGGGAGAAATGGTTTTTGAGGGGGCAAAACAACTCCAAATTCAGAAATTCCACTTGGGATGGAAAGTAGACAGACCAAGCTTTCCAATGAGCCATCTTGCACCTGATTTGGACCAGTGGAACCCACTCAAAGGTTGCTGCAAAGGGCGTGGCATGAGAGCCAGGGGGCGCGGCATGAGAGCCAGCTTTGCCAGAATTGATTTTTTTGTGAAAAAACACTGTTTTGACTATGGTTGACCATTTTTACTTGTAGATGATGGATAAATGTAATATTTTCATGGAACTTTGATAGATTTTACCTCTCTTTACTCTTCTAGAAGCTTCCTTGATGTAAAAAGTGAATAATTAATGCATAAATCAGTTAGCTAAGTAATAGAGGCAAGTTGTTGAGCTGCCTATTATCTAGTGCTTAGTTTGGAATTAGTTCAAACTGCTCCTAGAAGCATGAGCTCGACCCCTAGAGGCAAGGGAAGAGGTTAGCTTGCCTATATTATGTGTTTTCTTAGTCATTTTGAGAGGTTGGAGGGTTGGACTCTTGTGGGAGAAAGTTTCATTGTATATTGTACATCTATCT